>LOJH01042040.1:1266-14277 GCA_001685095.1 Ellobius talpinus | reverse complement strand
CTGGCAATCCCAAAGCAGGGGCTGAAAGCAAGGATCTTTTGATGGTATCAAAGGTTGGTGTTCCTCAGTCCAGGTGAAGGGGATATTGTGCTTAGTCAAAGGGTATGGAGGCTGCTCTTTCCACAAACCCCAGTATCCAAAGGCTACAGAACCCTGCAGTTCCTAGAAATTCCGGGAGATGTCTCAGGTCCCAAGGTGGTGGGATATGGGCAATAGTCTCTTTTCTGGCCTCAGTGAGCAATCTCTGTCCATCCTCTAGCTGATAGCCCAGGTAGGTAACCTTGGTCTTACATATTTGGGCCTTTTTAGCTGAGGCCCGATAGCCTAGTTCTCCCAGAGTCTGTAGAAGGGCCCCCGTACCTGATATGAATTCTTCCTCTGAGGGGGCCGCTAGGAGAAAATTGTCCACATATTGGAGCTGGATTAATGCGGTGTGTTGTTTCCTGAAGGCAGCCAGGTCCTGATGGAAGGCTTCATCAAATAATGTCGGGCTATTTTTAAATCCTTGGGACAATCTGGTCCAGGTTAGCTTCCCCAAGATCCCAGCTCCCGGATCCTTCCATTCGAAGGCAACTAGCAGTTGACTGGGTGGGCTCAGCCACAAGCAGAAGAAGGCATCTGGTTTTTGTTAGATTACTCAAGGGGACACACTGTTCCTTTTGTGAACTGCTGGCATTCTAAGTTTGGCACATGTGCCAACCACAGATATCCTGTTCTCCTAAGCAAACGGGATGTTCTCATGAGAACAGGCCAGCTGCAGGTCCTGAGAGGGTCCTGAGGGTCTTTCAGAACCATCCCACAGGCATGGAGTGGTGGTTAAGTTTCAGTAGGTGTTTTAATTTTTGTGTTGCTGCTACATAACACCTAAACAGCTTAGCAGAGGAAAGCTTACTTCCAACTCACAGTTTAAGATGGTTAATAAATTGTGGTAGAGAAGATATGGCAGTATGAAATAGCTAAAATCCTCCTTACTGGGAAGCAGAGAGAGAACATCAATGTGACCTCTCAATTCTAACTATTTTTTAAACATCTGGGCCTCAACCTAGAGAGATGATGTTAACCACATACAGGTCAGGTTTCCTAGGCTTAGTTATTACTCTCCTGAGATGATCCTACAGACACACCCTAAAGTATGTTTTAATAGTCTCTCAGGTGCTTTTTAATCTAATAAAATGACAAGATAAAAATCATAGTAGGTCAGTGTTTACTAGTCAGAACTGATACTTTATAAAGGCATGTAAATCTAACACCCATTATTATTCTTTAGAAGATATACTCCCATCTTTGGTTTTATGATAGACCAGGAAAATCCTACCTAAATTGGAATTCTGATTCACAATTTATCAAGGATGCCAAAAACCTGTTGGTCACATTTAATCAAGCCAATACTTAAATTCATCCTGAGATTCTCAAGTAGAAAGAGCAACAGTTCTTCTAAGGAAAGGCACATTTAAATGGCCATTTGTGGTGAAGATATTAAGGAAGGAGTCAGAAGTGGTTTTGGGGGGATGTCTTGATTGTCTTTAAATCCCTTGCAGTCTTGAAATTCTATGTTACCCATATCTTTGACCTGCATTGTTGTCTACAGAGTAATTAACTAAGGTAAACTGCATAAGCCATAAAAGACACAGCATGACAAAAAGCCCCACACTGGAGGTAATATTTTATCTCTTTCTTCAAAAGAAGTACTCTGGATTCCAGTGACACAGGGATGCTAAGGATGGTAGCCTGCTACCCTTCTTTCATTTTAACTTCCTTTTAATTCATTTTAGCTTCCTTTGCAGAAGGTATAAAAAACAGACTATTTTATAAACAGCTATGAATTCCTAAGAATAAGCTACCATCATACACAATCAAAACAGTTTCACAAAGAAAACTTTTATAATTTGGAATTTATAGTAAGAGTAGAGTATCATAATAACTTATGAATGTTTAATGGTTAATTTTCTATTGCAAGTTGACTTTGCCAAAGGATGTCCAGGTAGCTCATAAAATATTATCTATGTGTATGATTCTAGAATTAATCAATATTTAAATCAATGGACACACTGAATAACATCTGAAATTAGCAATGTGGCCAGGCGTCATCCAGTTTTTTTCAGGCCCAAGTTGAATCAAAAAGTTATAGAAAATTTAGATCTATTTTCTTACATTTTAATATGAAATGTCTCAGTTCACTGAGACATCTGTTTTCTTCTGCTTTAGACACTGATTCTTTTGGCTCCCTGTTCTCTTGACCTACACTAAATTATTACAACTAACTTTTCTTGGTCTTCAATTTTAAGACAGTAAGCAGATGATGGGACATTGCCCTCTAAAGTCAAATGAGCTAATCTTCAATATAAATGAATTTATATCTATCAGTTGCATTTCTCCAAAGAACATTGAATATTTTCTATTCTTATGCATGTAGTACATCTCTAAAAGATCTTGCCTTAGTTAGGGTTTCACTTACTGTGAAGGAACACCATGACCATGGCAACCCTTAATCATGAAAATATTTAATTGTGACTGGCTTGCAGTTCCATTATCATCATGGTGGGAAGCATGGCAGCATTCAGGTAGACATGGTGATAGAGAAGGTGAGAGGGCTCATGTCAGCAGCACATATACTAAAATTGGAGGAGGTGAGAGTTCTAACTGGATCAGAAAGCAGCAAGAACAGAAAGTGACACTGGGCCTTGTTTAAACATTTGAAACCACAAAGCCCACCCCAATGTCACACTTCCTCCAATAAGTCCACATCTATTCTGACAAGGCCACACCTCCTAATATTGTAGCTCCATATGAGCCTATTAGGGACATTTTTATCCAAATCACTGCAGGTGCTCATAATTTAAACATTTAAAGGTGTGAAGAATACTCTTGGAATTTGTAACTTAACGGGAGCTTTTATGTTTCCAAAAGAGGATGATCTCATTTAATGTTGACATTGCAGACTGTTTCAAGACTGGAGATCTGTACTGAAGCAAATTATCCACTCATGTCTGCAACTCTAAAAATGACTACCATTGGCCACCTAGTAGTAGCATTAAAAATCTAAGGACACATTTTATTCCAAAAGTTCTCATATTTGATAGCCTAATTTTAAGACTACCTTCATCTTGAAACTTTCTAAGATTGGTGTCCCACTTACAAGAACATTTTGTCTTTGAAAACAATGCTTTCACAGGGTCCATTCAAAGTTTATGCCCACATTTCTCACCAGTCCTTTAATTTTGTACCTTAACTGCAGAAAAGGCCCAGGACAATGAGTCTTTAAATTCAAACAAGTACTAGGGGATTTTGAGACAATTCAACTCTTCCTTCCTTTTCACTTTTACTTTTCAAGGAAAAATTTGAGCTTCTTGCTCTTTTAGAGCATGTGCTGGAAAAGCAACATCATGAAAGACAGAAGGGATACATGGGCTCTGCTCCTATTATCCTGCAGCCCTCAGACAGAGGAAATCCTTTAATGCTTTATCCTAACATTTTACAGAGCCAGGGATATAAAACCTACGTGGGTTGCTTTCTTGAATAGGTTAGCTGCAAGATTTGTGGGACAAATATAAACAAGGTCTAATCTGATCGGGAGGGCTAACTTAGAATCCTAGGACCTGGAATTCCTAGGATTCTTGTCTCCCTCCATGCCAATCTTTAAGAAAAAAAAGACTACTGTGTACAACTATGTGTAGATATTTTGTCTAATTGCACTCAGGCAAGTTGGCAAACTGCACAATGAACTTTCAACAAATTATTTTGTGTCATCTATTCACGAGCTCAGGTTTCTTTAGGTAAGAGATCACCATTTCAAGAATTCACTAAAATTATTTATTGGAAGAAAGATAATTGCCTCTCCTAGGGTTCAGTTACCCTCTTATTTCTTCTACAATAGATTCCTCAATGATGAGCTATTATATAATATCTACAGAGGTAGGAAATGTCTTCCTCTTTAATAAGAAGACATCTTTTGTTATTTGTACGCTAGCTGGTTGTTTAGAATGCATTAAGAAATAAAATTATTCTGGGAGACTTGTTAGACAGAAAAATCTCATATTATCTATCTGTATTCCATTGCTCAATTACCTTCTTGATGAATTTGGTAAAGGTTAGTTTTGACAGTATTTTTAATTAATTAATTAATTTATTTATTTTATGTTTATTGGTGTTTTATGTGCATGTATGTATGTGCAAAATGTCCTCGCTTTGTGACTGAGGAGTTTGGCAGCTACCATATAGGTGCTAAAATTTAAACCTGACCCCTTCGGAAGAACAGTCAGTGCTCTGAAACACTGAGCACTCCAGTCCCTTAATAGCATTTTTGTTATTTATTTATATTATTCTACTCAACTGTAAAGAAACATATTTATTTATTTATTCATTTATTTGCATGAGGAATTGAATCTAGCATTGCATGCATTCTGGTCAAGAGTTCTACCCCTGAGTTACATGGTCCAGCAGTGATATTTACTCCCTTTCAGCAACACAATTTTAGCAAATTTTAATACATGTGGTAGAATTGGAAAAAAAATCTTATTTAGCTCAGACTAAAACCACATCATAAATTCTAGAGTTAAAATAAATGTAGTCTTCACCATTAATCAAAGAAACTCTCTTTACAACAAAGACTAGTACGAAAACCCACAACCAATCAAAATGCAGAGTTGTGAAGCCTAGTCCCAATGGATACAGCAACAAAACACTCCTGAATGTAAGGCTTGCGGAATATTGCAGCAGAGTGGGTAAAAAGATTGTAAGAGCCAGAGAAACAGGGAGTTTGCTGTAAGATTTGTTGATTTATTACTTTACAAATTGTGACCCATTGACCTCCTTCAGTTGTCTTATTTTTCAAGCTAGAACTTCAGTTAGTATATTGAATAAGTCTTGTTCCTGATTTTAGTGGAATAGCTTTGAGTTTCTCTCCATTTATTTTGATTTTGGCAATCAGCTTGCTGTATATTTCCTTTACTATGTTATGTGACTTGTATCCCTAATCTCTCTAAGACTTTTATCATGAAGGAGTTTTGGATTTTGTCAAGACTTTGCACCATGTTATGAGAAGATTATGTGGGTTATTTTTTTTTCTTTCAGTTTGTTTAATGGTGAATTACATTGACAGATTTTCTTATGTTAAACCAACCCTGCATCTCTGGGACGATACCTAATTAATTATGATGGATGACCTTTCTGATGTGTTCTTGGATTTGGTTTGCCAGCATTTTCTTAAGTATTTTTGTATTGATGTCCATGAGGAAAATTCTGTAATTCTCTTTCTTTATTGAGTCTTTTGTGTGGCTTCAGTATCAGGGTGGCTGTGGCCTCATGAAATGAATTTGGCAACTTTCTTTCTGTTTCTATTGTGTGGAACAATATGAGAAGTATTGGTATTAGCTCTTCTTTGGAAGCCTGGGAGAATTCTGCACTAAAGAATTCTACTATCTGTTCCTTTTTTTAACCCTTTACTCTGAAATTATATCTATCTTTGATATAGAGGTATGTTTCTTGTATGCATCAGAAGGATGGATCCTATTTTTTTCATTCTGTTAGCCTGTGTTTTTTATATTTGTGAACTGATTTTATTGATATTGGGAGATGTCAGTTGTTGGGCTTCATGAGGCCTGGGCATGAGGCCCAGTGTAACTTCCTAAGCTTAACTTGAGTTTGCTGAGGCCTAGTATAACTTCCTGAGCTTAGTTAGAGTTTGGAGACCTGTCTCTGGCTACCCAATCTAGGCCTGCCTCTGGCCAGCCATTGCTAACATGGCAGAATATTATTGGCTCTTGTTCCTTGCTCTGCCTTGGACAATCCCAGGCTTATCCACCCCCATCACAACCCTATATAAGTCCCTGCTAGATACTATTAAAAAAGATCCTGCTTTGACAGACTCCCAACTCAGTGGGTGTGTGTTTTTCACAGTGCCCAGAAGGGAGGGCTGAGTCATAACACTCACCATTCCGTTTGTCCCCAGGGAGAGTCCCATGGGTTGGGTCTAGCTCTGCCCCCTGCTCTTTCTCCAGAGAAACTGGCAGTCAATGACCAATGATTGTTGATTCTTATTATTTTATTATTAGTGATGTTAGTGTTGGTAGTATATGTGTGTATCTTCCTTCTTTGAGTGTTGCTGGTGTGACATTATCTGTTGCCTGTGTTTTTATGGATGTAGTTAACTTACTGGGGTTGGAATTTTCCTTCTAGGACCTTCAGTAGGGCTGGATTTGTAGATATATATTTTTAAATTTGACTTTGCCTTGAAATATCTTATTTCCTCCATCTATGGTGATTGAGAGTTTTTCTAAGTATAATAATCTGGGCTGGCATTCATGGAATCTTAGAGTCTGCAGGATATCACTCCAGGCTCTTCTGGATTTTTAGGGTATCTATTGAGAAGTCAGATATGATTCTAATAGGTCTTTTTCCTTTGCTATTTTAACATTCTTTCTTTATTCTGTATGTTTAGTGTTTCAATTATTATGTGGAGTGTAGATTTTATTTTCTAATTCAATATATTTGGTGTTCTCTTCTTTAGGTTGTGAAGTTTCTCTCCTATGATTTTGTTAAATATATTCTGTGGGATTTTGAGCTGGGATTCTTATTCTTTGCCTATTCCTATTCCTAAATTTGTTCTTTCCATGGTGTCCCATATTTCCTGAATGTGTTGTATGAGGAATTTTTTAGATTTAACTTTTTCTTTGATGAATGCATCAATTTCCTCTATTGTGTCTTCAACTCCTGAGAGCCACTCTTTCTTTTATTGTATTGTGTTGGTGATGTTTGCATCTGTAGTTCCTGCTTGCTTTCCCAGATTTTCCATTTCTAGGATTCCTCTGTTTTGCTTTCTTTATTGCTTCTATTTTCATTTTCAGGTCTGAACTGTTTCTTTTACCTGTTTGTTTGTTTGTACTTGACTTTCTTTTTATTCTTCTAGGGATTTGTTGATTCTTTCTTTTCTTTGTTTTTCCCTCAATTTCTTTAAGGAATTGTTTCATTTCCTTTTTAACTGCCTCTATCATAGTCATAATGTTATTTTCAAGGTTGTTTTCTTGTGTTTCACCTGCATTGCTTTGTTCAGACTTCATGCTCATTAGATAGCTGGGTTCTGGTGGCACCATATTGACGTTTCTGTTATTCATTATGTTCTTACATTGGTTTTTAGGCATCTGTTTATGGGATGATTATGGGTCTAGGTAATGATTTCTATCTTTGTCTTCATTGGATTGTTGTTTTGTTCCTTGGGTTCTGTTTCCTCTCTGGCCTTCTGGCCTAAGTAACCAAGGTTTCAGTTGACTAATAGGTCTTCAGGTCAAGTACTGTGACTTTATTGGAATTTTTGAAGCCTGTAGTACTTAGATCTGTCATTGCCTCCAGGAAAGTGTAAATCTTCTCCTAAAGTTGTATCTGCAGGATATGCAGCACAGGAGTGTAGTCTGGAGTTGCTGGGCAAGCTTAAAGGGGTTTAGTGGGCTGTGGTTGGGGTCCTACCTGAGGTGCCTAGCAACAGTTTGGTATCAGGACAAGCTGCTGGGGCTGTGCATCCTAGTATAGAGCCCAGGGCAAGGGGTGCATTCTGGGTTTGTTTGGTGGGTATAATGGTGCTTAATGTTCAGTGTGCAGTGTCTTGCCTGGGGTTCTCAGATCCTACCTAGCCACTGGTAAAGCCAAAGTTTTCTTCTGAAGTTGTAGGCCAGGATATGGAGTACAGGGTAGGAGGTTCCCCTGTCCCTTCTTTTACTTCATTCAGTCATTATTAATAATTTTGTCTTAAGTAATTCTGAGCCTCATAAATCACAAGTATATTATTTCACCATTTTTTATTTTTGTTGCAGTGTCATTGGACTAAACTGATTTTAACTGTGTTTGGATGACTTATTTCTTTTCAAGTGTTGCTGCTGTTGCAATGATTTGTATCCTTGTAATACTCAGTATTGAACTATGAAGAAAGACTTTTCAGTGTGAAGATCCCTACATAAAACTGAAAGACACATCTGCCTCAGTAGATGTTCAACTCATAACTCAAAAACAGAAAATATAAAAAAGCAAGGAAACACATTTCCTCTGAAATTCAGAGTTCTTTGAAGACCAAATGATAAGTAACTGAAGTGAATTTTAAAAGTTTAATTTTCAAAACAATCAATTACTTCACAGTGGACTTTAAAATGTTAATTAATCAAGTAAAGAAGCCAATTCAGAACTTACACAAGAAAATCAGTAACATGGATGAGAAATTCAATACAGGAATTGAGTTTCTGGAAGAAAGCAGAAGTGTTAAGAATACAAAACCCAATAAATCAGATAAATAACACATCACAAATATGCTAGATTAAGTAGAAAAAGAGTTTTTGGATATAGAAGACAAAGTTGAGGAAATATTACATCCAGGAAGTAATAAAGAATCATAACAAGAAAAATAAGAATTTAAGAATTCTGGACCATGATTTAAAAAAACAAACAAAAAGAAAACAAACCTTTGAATTTCTGGTACAAAGAAAAGAACTGAGCTACAAACCAACAATGTAGAAAATGTAGTCAATGAAATTATAAGAAAAAGATTCCTAAGTCTTAAGACATTTATATCCAAGCATTAAAATATTTAGACATCCAAAGGGATTGCCCAGAGAACTTCCCCAAGACACATTATAGTCTGGATGTAAAAATGCAAAGTAAAAATATAAAAAAAGCTATGTGAGAAAAGTGATATTTTACATACAAAGGAAAACAAATCATTCTAACAGTAGGCCTCTCAGCAGAATCTCTAAAAGCCAGGAAAATGTGGTATGGTATCTGTCAAGCTCTGAAAGTAAATAACTGCCAACTAAGTCTAGCTATTAAGCTTTAAGACCAATAGTAGCATAAAGACTTTCCAAGATCAACATGAACTGAAAAAATGAATCCATGCCTGTTAAGCCATCTCACAAAAACAAATATTGTATACTTTTTCTCATATGCAGATCTATTTTTTTTCTGAAGACCATAACTAGAAAGGAAGTATCTTTGGGAAGAGGAAGAGAAACATAAGAGAGCAGAGGGACAAAAGAGGGTAATGAAGGAAAATAAGAGAAACATACATGATGTTCTTGTAAGAGATATTACCAAAAAACAATTAATTATACAGCCGATATTCATCAATACAATTACCATACAGAAAATTATGGTTCTAAAAGATAAGCAATTGCCTAATTTTACTTTAGAATTTGTTTTTATACAAATGTAATCTTTTAAGTTAAGAACAGCTTAACTAGAGGCTGGAGAGTTGGCTCAGTGATTAAAAGCACTTATTTTCTTGCAGAGAACCAAGATTTATTTCCAATCACCCACATGGAGGCTCACAGCCATCTGTAACTCCAGTTCCAGGAGGTATGGTGCTCTTTTCTAACCTGCAAGACCACCCGGTATGTATAAGGTGCACATACATGCATTTAGGCAAAACACTCACACATAAAAAATGAATAGCTGAGCATAGTGGCATGTAATTTTAATCCAAGTATTGGGAACATGGAGGCAGGCATAGCTCTCAATTTGAGGCTACCCAGAACAGCCCAGGTTACACAGAAAAACACTGTCTCAAAAAACTCAAAATAAATAAAATGAATATATCTAATTTCAAAAATAAAATTAAAACAAAACAATAACTAACTATATATAAACTCTAGATCAAAGGTTTAAAATTTCAGACGCTAAATATTTTAGCACTTACAGGCCAGTGATCTTACCATTACCAAAACCTCTTGTGGGCAAAAATAATCCCAGAGAATACACTTAAAACCGTCAACATGTTTGTATTCTAAAAAAAATTTATCTGTGGATATAAATATTTAGTGTTGTATTTTCAAATAAGAAAATTTGAGTGCAATTTTTTAATAAATAGATTAAACCCTTAGCACTTAGCCAAATACTGCGGTATTACCCAACATTACCAAATCAATAGAAATCTTGTTTCTGAACTTTTAAAATATTTTTTGTTTTTTTCATTTTCTTTTTATATTAAAATTATCCACCTCCTCCCCTCCTTCCATTTCCCTCCCCCTCTCCCCCTCCCCCTCTCCCTCCCTCTCCAGTCCTAAGAGCAGTCAGGGTTCCTTAATAATTCTTTGAGACATTCATACATGCAAATAATTGTGATTGTATTTACTCACTTATTTTAAAACTTTGTATTTTGTAGTAACTGTGCTGCTGGAGTGAGCATTTGTTTCTAAACTTTAAATTTATTCAAATTTGCTATCAAAAACCTACAAAATATTTTCAATGTTTTTGAAGAAACAAAGTAGTGCAATGCTTCAAGTCTGTCCTAGTTTGAACTGAACCTTAAGTTGTGACTGTTATGAATGCCCCTAAGTAACTCTGGTCAGTTGGTCTTACACACCTTTCCAGTATATTATAAACAAATGAAACTATTGAAATCTTCTGTGGAGTTTTGCATCCAGCAAAACATCTTTGAGATTAGCTTGAGGAAATCCCGGTACATTGTGGCATGTATAAAACCTGTCCATTCAATAGGCTTCTTTCCTTTGACACAAATTGTGGCAAACCATGGCTTTTGCTTCTACCCTTGACTAGGTTTCTCTCTGTATGTCCCCAGTGAATTTAATTATGTCCAACCCTTGATCTAGCTGCCTTTTTCTTCAGACTCTCATATACATCCACCTATATAGTGGCTAGTTCTTAAACATACTAAAGCTGTATCTAAGCCCCAAGAAATTCTGATTTATGAAATTTACTATTTGGTCTATAAAATATATATTAAAAGTTATTTTTATAGTTTGACAATGTATAATATGTATCAAAGGAAATATATATGTTGAGGCTTCATGATCTACATGGAAAATACTACATATCACTAAAGAAAAATATAGAATACAATCACATTTTGACACAATGTTAACACTTCAGTAAAGATTAAACACATTACAAATAACTTCACATTACATGAATGCTAAAAGTTTAATAAACAGATATGTATAATGGTCTTGATCACCACTAAAGAGGAAGCAATTTGGATGATGTCACTAAAGTTAACACATAAAAATTCTTCTCATCATTCTATATTATTTTCAGTGATGGGTAAAAATCAAAGTTCTTCAACACACTAGGCTGAAATACAACCTCAGTCATTGTTTATTTTTGTATCTTTAATATGATTTTTTAAATATGCAAACCAGATCATATTAATCATTCACACATTCACAGTGTGAAGGTATCATGTTTTATACAGCACAAAGTAATGTTGGTGCATCCTTAATTCCTTTTCTTTTTTAATGTGAATTTCCAAAATTAGATGTATTCATTATAGAAAATAATGGATTTCATATGTACGTTTATCATACTCACCCCAGTTTGCTACCCTCACTGGTTCCCTTCCTCTTTCCAAATCATCCATTGCTGACTTTAATATTTTATGGGGCTATCAAGATTGCTTAGCAGATAAGAGTGCTTCTCAGTACATTAAGCCTGGAGACCTGAGTTCTAGTCACAGAGTTCTTGGGATATACACACTCAAAAAAGATGAATGCAGTACATATACATAAATACATATATCTTATGCATATGAAGTAGTGTGAAATATTTGCCTTGGAAAACTGGAATATTCATATAATGATCACCAGGTCCATCCATTTTTCTGCAAATAATATAATTTTTCTTTTATGGCTGGATAAAATTCCATTGTGTATGTGGTATATTTTCCCTATCTGGTTTTCTTCTGATGGCTATCTAGACTAATACAACAACAAGGTTATTGTAAATAATGCCATCAAACAATCAAACATGTATATTCATGTATACTTTATGCTGATTTAGATGCTTTCAGGTCTGCATAACAGTAGCTGGACAATGTGGTAGTTTTAGTTTATTTGGTTTCTGGGGCACCTCTATACTGAAAGCCATAGTGCCCAGCCCTTGGTTTATGTTACAGGCTCTTACTATGTAGCTCAAGCTTCCCTGCTATTGTGATTCTCTTGCCTTTGCCTCACATGTGCTGGAATTGCAGACATTCACAACTATTATTTAATTTCGTGGGAAATAAAAATGTTAAACTAAGTATGACAGTGCATGCTTCTGATCCCAGTATTTGGGAAATGAAGGCAGAGAATCACTACTTCAAGGATGGTTTAGATGATGTACCCAGTTCAAGCCTGGGATACATGAGGTCTTGTGCCAAAAAATAGATATATAAAACATTAAAATTAAAATGTACTGGAGTAAATATCACAAAATGTTAACACTGAATATATCTTAGTAGTTTTACATGGGTGATTATTTTCAATTACTCTCTATATTACTTGTATGCTAAAAACAGTCCATTAGAGACAGGAAGCTGTTTTTTTCTCTGCCCAGGGAGTATATCTGTTATGGGATGCTGACAATGTCTAAGGAATCTTTTGTATTGACAATTCCCCAACCAGTTTCATTGAAGGCCCTTTTTTTTTCCTTTTTAATTATGTATTGCATGGGGGAGTTCTACATATGAGACTGTTACTCAAGGAGGCCAGATACAGGGGCCAGATTTTGGGGTCTAGAGTTATAGATGGTTGTACTGTCCAATGTGGGTACTGGGAATGGAACTAAAATGCTCTGCAGGTGCACTATTCAATCTTAAACACTGAGCCATCTCTTCAACCCCAAGACCCTTTCTTTACAAGAAGAGATTTGGGTAATGAGCACATTAAAAGCACAAATACAAAGTACTGCTTTAAAGAAGAGTGGAAACTTTCACCAAATATATAATGACTATTAATCACCTTACTTAAGTAAAGACATTTAAACTTATAAAGTTTAGAATCATAATCATCCTTAAACTATCGCAGGTGCTTGAAAACTGGCACAAGTAATTTATATCTGCAGGTGTTCAAATTGGGTTGTGTTTGTGGGATCTGTAATGCTATGCCAACATTTAGAGATTAACTAAAATAATCATAGCTTTCTATGACTCATGAGTCAGTAGGTCCTTGTTATCAGAGTTAAGATTTATTGTAGTGGGGCTGAAGGGATGGCTCAGAGGTTAAGAGCACTGGTTGTTCTTCCAGAGGTCCTGAGTTCAAT
>LOJH01042038.1:0-14277 GCA_001685095.1 Ellobius talpinus | reverse complement strand
GGAAAAACAAAAAACCCAGAATAGCCAAAACAATCTTATACAATAAAGGAAGATTGGTTTGTAATTCTCTTTCTTAGTTGAGTCCTCGTGTGGTTTGGGTATTGGGATAACTGTCACCTGGTAAAAAGAGCTTGGCAGTGTTCCTCCTGTTTCTATTTTGTGGAAGTTTAAGTAGTATTGGTATTAGCTCTTCTTTAAAGTTCTGGTACAGTTATGTGCTGAAACCATCTTGTCCTGATTTGGTTTTGGTTGGGAGACTTTTCTATTTCCTTAGGAGCTAAAAATTTATCACATGCAAGGAAGGCCTCAGGAAGGGGAAATAGTTAAGATTTCCTGGGTAAACTGGGAGGGGGTAGACAGGAAGAGATGGGGATGGTAACATGAGGAATAGAGATGCCCAGGTTGGGAGACAGACAGAGAGGGAGAGTAATAAAAGTGACGTGATAGAGGTTGCCATTATAGGGTTAGGGAAAAACCTGGAGCTAGGCAAACTCCTAGGAATCCACAAGGATGACCCAAACTAAGACTCCTAGCAATAGTGGAGAGGATGCCTGTACTGGCCTTGCCCTGTAATCAGATTAGTGACCACCCTAAATCCTATTGTATAATCTGTTTCCAGTAACTTATGGAAGCAGATGCAGTGATCCACAGCCAAGCACTGGACTGATCTGCAGGTGTTCAGGTAAAATGAGGGAGGAGAGAATATGTGAACAGAGGTGAGCATCGAGATCATGATCAGGAAAACCACAGACACAGTCAGCCTGAGCTAGCGGTTGCTCCCTGACTCTGGAGTGAAACCTGGGGAACCTGCATAGGACCTAACCAGGCCCTCTGAATGTGGGCGATGTTTATGTGACCTGATCAAGGTTGGGGCTGACAGTTGGACCAGGACTTATCCCAGTGCATGAACTGACTTTTTGGAGTCCATTACCTATGGTGGGTTATCTTGTCTAGCCTGATTCAGGGGGAGGGGCTTGGTTATGCCTCAACTTGGTATCCCAGATTTTGGTGACTCCCCAAGGTAAGCCTATCCCTCTCTGAGGAGTGGATGGGGGTGGGATGGATGAAGGTGGGGAGGCAGGAGAAGGGGAGGGGGTAACTGAGTTTGGAATGTAAAATGAAGAAAAATTTAATTTAAAAATTTATCTTAAGACCTCACAAATAAAAAACAAAATAAAATTCTATTAAAAACAGTGAAATGTAATACTTTCTAACTGAAAACAATTTGAAGCCAATTTGTCTCCCCCCATTTAAGCCCATCCTCTTGTTTCTAAGAGTCTCATTTGTTTATCTGGTAGATGAGAACAGAAACAAGATCATAATGTATGACTGGGTTTCATGAATCACATTGGAAATTAGCACAATTTATTTTTATTTGTGGCTATATATTTGCCATAAACCATGTCATATGATTACAAGTGACTTCAAGGCAAGCTGAGAAATATATTTTAGCTGTGTTTCTTGGTATAGAAGAGAAGAATCTGGTGAATGACTCATCAAGTTCTGCTTCACTTACTTCCTCTACAAAATTAAAATATTCCCTGGGGATTCTTTCAATATTTGAGCACTGTGTTTGGTTATAAAGAGTTTTCTGTTGTTATTGTTGTTGTTTTTCTTGTCAAATGTCTTCTGCATAAGTAAGGAGGCCATATAACTTATAACACTGTCCTGGACGAACTTGGACATGTGCCTATCCAGTATATTGGCAGACTACCTTTTGAGATGAAATGATGGATATTTGTACATACCAAATGCCATTTTGTGCAATATTCAGGATTCAGCAAGCCAATAAACACCTGTAGGTTTGAATGAAGCATGAAATATTATGCACATATAATTGTTCCATTTAAAGATAATCTCCTATCATTCTTTTATAATGTGATGCATGTGGTAATGTGCAGATAAAAATGATTAGCTTCATAAGCTGTTGTCCTTTAGCTACTTAATACTGGCTCAGCTGGTTTTCAAGTGTGTACTAGCTCAGCCGGTTTTCAAGAGTGTCCTGAACACAGTTAATTATTAATTAAAAGTAGTAAACCATTTATATCACTATGATTTTCACCATCAGTAAATGGATTCACAGTGATATTCCATATGTTTTCCTAAAGCTAATATCTCCTGATTCTCAGTTTCAAAAGAAATATATGGTGTAAAATTCAAATTACATTTTCACTTTTCAAGATTAAGAAGGAGAAATTGGAGTATATTCAGAGAATGATGGCAAAAGAAACTTATAATTTTGATATGAAAACTTAGGTGAAAAATCTAAGAATATTTAGATTGGAAAAAAATATAATCAGGATAACTACAGACAAATATTTAAAGAGAGAAAGCAGTAGGCTTTTTCTGGGGTTAAGCCAGCATCAGTGTGTAGAGGTGAAAAGAAGACATATTTGTGATTTGTATCTTAAAGAAGGAAGACTTAACTCTGATAGAACATTGTGCTGTCTCTGGAAAAAGTAAGATTATGTATGGATTAGATAATATTTGTGAAGCTATTACACAAGGTTTGAGGAAGTTTTGTACTCCTTCCAAATTAGAAAGTGATTATGCCATTTTTACTATAATTATAAAGGTATAGAACATATGCGATACATAATTTCTCATTCATCCAGTAAGAATATATTAACTATGAGATTCTGCTGAGTCATAAGTCACTGACACTTAATTCCACACTTTTAAATGACCCCAAAGCCTATTTCATAAATCTGCCATCTCTATTTTAATATTAGCAATAATTTGAAATAATATTTAGATAAGTTAGTATGAGTTCTAGAGAAATATATAGTAAGATATATGTACACAGTTTTTATGATATGTACCACTAGGAAAACTTATTTCTTCTGTCATGCCAAACATATATGCCTTGACTGACACAGAAATGAAACCATTTCCTGGGACCTGACACTTGTAGAAAACCTATCAAATTATACAAGAGAAGCTTTGCTCTCTGAAGTGGGTTTTATCATGTAATGACTCCGATAAGGTAGATGATATTTTATTAAATTATAGATTCCTTCTGGCACATTAAAAAGTATGTCTGTCAGAGTTAAGATTACCATTTGGTGAAGCAAAGAACGATCTGTCCAGTCTTATCAATAATGAATTTTTCTCTACAGCTCGGTGCACAGTCTTCCTATTCCAGGACTTGATTGAAAGACATGTGCAATAAACCCAACTTGATGTATGGTTTTGGCAATTAAAATGAATGTCTTTGTACATTGCATATCCCTATTTCAAGGCTCATTTCTCAAAGGCCTGGGATATCAGTAAGAATGAGGATGAATCCGTGATAGGATCAGCAGGCAATAACCTGTTCAGTTAACAGCAGGGTCACTGAGAAGTACTTTTTGTAGAGTTTCACTGCATAGTCTTAATACAATCCTGTTTCAGAGAAAACATTGATTGTTCATAAAACTTTCACATGAAACAATTTGTCATTACTGGTTATTGCCTTTTAGCGGTTGTTTTTATTTTCACTCTGGCTACTCAATCTAATTCAATGCTCCAATCTTAGGACATATAATTTTTGCATTTCCATTTGAAATATTTCATTTAAATGCTCCATTTCTAGAATTCCTCCATCTCTACTAGGAGACATGAGCAACTTTGCTGTTGTCATGCTCATAAATGCATTATGTGTTTTTTTTTAAATTTTTATTCATTGAAGTTTTCATAGGTGTATACAATGCATCTTAATCATGTTACCTGCCCTCCTTCCATTTTCCCCTTGCCCCTCTCTCCATTACAACTTCCTTCCTGATTCAAGTCCGGGTTTTCGAAGAAAAAAATAAGCTACTTAGCCCAATGTGTGCTGTTAATATTTGTGTCACTGTAAGATTATCCTTCAGGATATAGACTTCCTACCAATGACTATCCTCAGAGGAGGATAAATCTCTGTATGTAGGGTACCATCAAATGCCAATAGCTCTTCAGCTAGGGTTACAGAATGGAAACATCTCCTTTCATCTGATGGAATTTTTAATTAGCTTAACCAGATGACCATGGTTACTGTGAGTTTATCTTTGCAAAGAACATGTCAGAATAAACATATTCTGCACGGAGCAACCAATACAGGAACTCATCCCTGGGAAAGACTAAATCTCTTCCCACCAACCATTAGTTGCTTGAATTCTTTCTTTACAGATGGAACACTGTGAAACCTTTTGACTTCCATGAAAACATTTTCTGGTCATGTTTATACAGCTGTTTCTCAGAAAGAGTTTCACAGGAGGCTTCCTGGTATTTTGGCTCTTACAACATTTCAGTTTTTTCCCCCACAATGATCACTGAGCCATAGATGCAGGATCTATGATGTATCCATTGGGGTTGGTATTCCCATGATCCTTAATTTCTGCATTCTGTCTTGCTTTGGTTGTCTGTGAGGGTCTCCGTTTGCTATAACAGAGGCTTTTATGATGAGGTGTGCTATCTACACTTCTCTGTTTTTATAAATATATGATTTAGAATGTAGTAACACATTATGCTGTGATAGCGATTTCATTAAAAACTACATTTGGTGGCAGTGGCAGAGCCAGTGCAGGCCGACTCGGAAATCCTTTTAGGCCATGGCCTGAGTGGCACTGCCTATAGGGCTGTGGGTTTGCAGATGATAGTTGAAATATCAGTAGATTCAGGTTCAGTCACTGAGAGGATGGAAAAACAACACTTCTCCTTCTGCATTGACCTCTCTCCCTCCTGCCCAATTGTAATTCCTTCCCAGTTTTTCTATATACCACTTCCTATCATCTGTATTTTGCTATTCCCTTCTCAATGCCTCCCCTCTTCCTCACCATTGGCCCCTTTATATTCTCCTTGTTTCTGTGATTATTTTGTGTTTTGTACTCACATTTGAACATTTGGGAATAGGAGCCATTGATAAGAGAGGACATGCCTTGTTTTATCTTTCTTGGTTTGGGTTATCTCACTCAATACAATTATTTTCTTGGTTCCTCCATTTACCTGCAAATTTTATTTTTCCTTATAGCTGAATGTCATTCAATTGTGTATATGTATAACACTTTAATTATTATTTCATCTGTTGAAGAACATTTAGGGTTTTTTTCCATTTCCTGACTGTTGTGAATACGGCAGCTCTGAACATTGTTGTTTAAGTAACTGGTGAGAAGGATGTCAAGTTCTTTGTTAACATTCCAAGGAATGATATAGTTGGGATATATGATGGATTTACTTTTTTGAGTATTTTCTATATTGATTTCCAGAGTGTTTGTACCAATTATGTTACTGCCAACAGGCAATGAGACTTTCTCTTTATTTTTTATTTTTTATTTTGTTTGGTTTTTTTCTAGACAAGGTGTTTTGTAGCTTTGATGCCTGTTCTGGAACTAGCTCTTGTAGACCAGGCTGGCCTCAAACTCACAGAGACCCACCTGCCTCTGCCTCTCGAGTGCTGGGATTAAAGGCATGAGCCACCACTGCCGGACTGAGACTTTCTCTTTATATAACATCCACAACATTTATTGTTAGTTACATTCTTTCCCAATCCTTCTTCTAAGGTGTTCTCTGAACCTTGGGGAATTGAGTCAATGTAGATGTTTCAACTGGTTGATCACTCATAGTCATTCTGAATATTTTGAACTGTTATGACTCTGTACAATAACCACTAACCATTGAAACCAGAAGCTTCTCCAACTAAAGTTGAGAGAAAAAAAATCTATGGATGAAATGATAAATATTTAGAATGCAGCTTGATAACTGTAACAGTTCAGAAAGGAAAAACTACATCAAAACATTCCCCTCTTAGCCTGACATACCTAACCTTGCATTTTCATTGTGTTTACAGTACCAGGCATAAAATCCCATCCCTCCTATGTACCAGGCCTCAATTCCAATCAAGAGACCTGTTGACTAACCTTATAAATAGTTTTGCCACTGTGTCCCTAGTGGGTGCCATCTTAACTGGTAAGTTGGTTTTGTATTATACAGAATCTAGTGCTTGATAAGATGGTCGAATCTTTTTCTCCTCCATAGACAGCGTATCACCTTCTAGCACTGTGAAAGCTAGATAGCAGGGATATTGTCATTTAGTCTGACATTTCTCTATGTCCTGCCTCCAAAGTAAAAGATGTCCATAGCAAAAAGATCTTACCATCTAGCTGTGGGTGGACACTAAGACAAATTATAATAGCCTGTGTTGGTTGACTCGTGTGCCTCTGGGACCTCTCTGCCCAAGAACTCACAGGCAGGACTGACACTGACACTTGTGTTTAATAACCTATGTCCTCTGGGAGCAGCACTGTCCATGCATGTGGGGTACATCTGTTCAAACTTCTATTCTGCTACCGTTACTTGTTGTATTAGCTTCTTAAAACAGTAGTTTCATAATTCTTCTTTGTATAACCTTAATCTTGGTTAAGCCGTCCCTGATGCCTCCTTTCCTGTGACCTCTTGCTCATTTTTTTTAAAAAAATTTATCTCCAAGTGTTCTCACTCCCGCATTTCTTTTGGGAACATCAGTAAGTTGTTATTTTGATTTTTTTGATGTATGTATTACTTAGTGCTATAAGCTTTCATTTTAGTGTTGCATTCTATGTGTCCCATAGATTTTGATATTTACTTTTCACTTTAATTAAATTCTGAGAAGTTAAAATTTTTCTTGATACCTTCAGTGACTCCATTATCATTGAATCATATATTGATCAGTCTCCATGAGTTTGTATGCTTTGTATAATTTTGAATTTTATTGTTATATAGACTTATTCCATTGTGATCAGATAGAACATGACCTGCTGTTTTAATTTTCCTGTCTTTCTACAGACTTGCTTTGTGCCCACTTTAGAGAAAATTTCATGGGCTGCTGAGGAGAATGTGTACTCTTTATGATTAGTTTCTGTACAGATGACCTATTAGTGAATAGGGTTTTAAAGTCACCCACTATCACTGTGTTTTGTACAATGTATAATTTTAGATCTAGTATCATTACTTTTATGAAGTTAGGTATACCTACATTTGGCACATATATGTTTTTTTAATATGGTCTTGGTGCAGTTGTGGGACATACCTTTGGTCCCAGCATTCAGGAGTTTATAGAACAAGTCCCAGGACAACCAAGGTTACACAGAGAAACCATGTCTTGCAAAAACCAAAAAAATAAAGCTATAGCTATTTCTGCTTGTTTTTTGGTTTTATTTGTTTGGAATAACTTTTTCTATCCTTTTACCAATAGAATGATACATACCTTTGGAGGTAAGTTATGTTTATTGGAGGCAGCAAAAAACTGGTCTGGTTTTTTAATCTTTTCTAATCCATGCCAGTCTGTGTCTATTTATTGGGAAACAGACTTTTAGTATTAAGAGTTATTAATGAATAATGCATAATGATTCCTGTCATTTTGTTATTTTTCTGGTGTTTGTTGAGAGAGTCTGTGAGATTCTGAATGTATTTGGCCCCCATAATCTCATACAGAGGGGCATTATTAAGAGGCATGGCTTTGTTGGAGTGAGTATGGCCTTGTTGGAGAAAGTGTTTCACTGTCGGGGCAGGCTTCAAGGTTTCCTATGCTCATGATATCACCCAGCATCTGAGACCATTTCCTGTTGCCTGTAAGATGTAGGGTTCTCAGCTACTTTGCCAGCACCATGTCTGCCGCATTCTGCTACATTCCCGTTGTAATGATAATGCACTGAAGTGTAAGCCACCACCCCAGTTAAATGGTTTTCTTTTATAAGAGTTGTCATGGTCATGGTGTCTCTTCACAGCAATAGAAATCCAAATTAAGACATATATGTTAGAAGACATATATGTTAGAGTGTCTATTGATATTTCCACTGTTCTGGTCTTGTTCAAGTAGCTGTTTTTCTAGTGTGATCAAGCATACTAAAGGATGTTTCTTATTTTGTTTTGTTTTGTTTTAATCTATTGCACTTGTGGAGAGCTGTAACAACCAGATAATAATGTTTTTGTTAATCTGTGGATATTGTGCAGAGAGCATTGTCAGCCCTAGTGGCATAACTTCCACATATTTATAGAGTAATTTTAGGTAAATATAAAATAATATATTTTTGAGTACTTATCAAACAATTTTGGTGTTATTTTTTCCACATTATTCCTTCCCCTTCTGTATTAATGTTCCTTCTTTCTCCCTACTTGGAGCTTCCTCCACATGGTTCCACTCACATCATCTCACTTCCTCCACATGGTTCCACTCACATCATCTCACTTCCTCCACATGGTTCCACTCACATCATCTCACTTCCTCCACATGGTTCTACTCACATCTCATTTCCTCCACATGGTTCCATTCACATCATCTCACTTCCTCCACATGGTTCCACTCACATCATCTCACTTCCTCCACATGGTTCCACTCACATCATCTCACTTCCTCCACATGGTTCCACTCACATCATCTCACTTCCTCCACATGGTTCCACTCACATCATCTCACTTCCTATCACCTGTACTCTGCTATTTACCACTTACCCTTTCAAGCTCCCATGTTAGACCAACTACACTCTCTCTAGAATTTCTTGGTTCCTGTGGTTATTCCATGATGAATGCTTTCAACTAAATATTTGGTTCTAGAAACTTCAGATATGAAAGAGCATGTTTATCTTTGTGAAAGAGCATGTTAGTGTTTGTGAAAGAATTTGTCTTTCTGGGTCCGTGTTATCTCAATCAAATTACATATTCTAGGATTATCCATTTACCTACACATTTCATTGTCCTTTACAGCTGGATAGTATTCTATTCATTGTATGTATTACATTTTCACTATCCATTCATTTGTTGAAAGACAATTTGTTTCCATTTTCTGCCTATGGTAAATAGGTTGGCAATGAGCATTGTTGAACAAGTATCTGTAAAGTAGGACATTGATTTGTCTTAGTTAGAGTGTCTATTTCTGTGATAGAACATCAGCAAAAGCAACTTGGGAAAGAGTTTATTTCAGTTAATAATTCTGTATCATAATCCATCACAGTGAAATTAGAGCAGAAATTGATTGGAATCTGAAGTCAAAAGATAAATCAGACATGGAGGAGTGCTGCTTACTGACTTGCTCCCCATGGCATGCTCAGTTTGTTTTCTTATAAAATCCAGGATCACAAGATCAGAGGTGTCATCATACACCATGGAACGGGTCCATTCTCATCAATCAATAATGAATAAAATGTCCTGCAGGATAGTTTGTTGGGGACATTTTCCTACTTGGGGTTCTTTCTTCCAAAATGACTTTAGCTTTTGTGAAGTTTACATAAAAACTAACCACAACTACTGATCCCTTGTTAGCATAATACTAAACACATTATTATTAAATCATGAACTTTCCCTTCTTCTTTATCCCCAAGGTCCCATATAAATATTACATTAAAAAGTACATTCCAACTTTGAAGGCCCTCTAGACTTTCAAACTTTCAGCAATTAGGAGTCCAGTGACTCTTTAAAGTTATTTTAAAATCTCTACAAATGACCAATGTCTCTTTGCAAAGCCTTTCTAAAATAGCCAAAGCCTTAAAGCTGGGGGTTACTAAAAATTTAAACAAATTACATAATTTCTTGGTGTAACAGGGAAGAATCAGAGCACAGTCAAAATCAGACCAAAGCAAAATCAAAATTCAACAGTATAAACATTTCAGTGCTTGTCATCTGAGAGCATTCATCCTCTGATTTCCAAAGGGTCTTTGCAGTGGCAATTCTCCGACTTTGCTATCCACAGTAGTTGCAGTTTTTCTTCTGGGTTCAGGCTGGCTTTACTCCATAGAAGCTGTTGATCACGGTACTCATATCTCCAAACTGCTGGGTTCTGTATTGCAACTAGGATGAATCTTCACTAATCGCCTCTCCCAGGCTATTGTTGGAGACTCTGACCCTTACACATGTTGCCAAGCCTCAATGATCTCCATGACCAAAAGATGCACATCCCTTCAGAAAAAATATGATCTGGGAAACACATTATCAAGTTTGATTGTCAGCACATGATACAGCTTTCACCTACTCTGATGAAAAGCTTCTGCGTGATGACCCTAAAGAAACACTCCTAGACGATTTTTACCTCAATGATGTTGGTATCCTCTTAACCACAGCTGATTTTCAGTATCAGCTAACCAGTATTAATTGTCCCAGAAAAGCAGAATTTTATGCTGATGAATCTTAATTCAAAATATCAAGAGCCCAGATTGAGTTATGAAGGACCTCTCAAAGCTTTCATATGAAACTTCTCAAGTCAGGCCTCAATTCTCTCGTCACCCTTGTCTTCCAAGCTTACAAAGAACAGCCCATTTATCTCTGAGCACCCAGCTGATTTTATAGCCTACAGTTCAAATCCTACCACAATCCTCTCCAAAATATATGACCAGGTGAATCACAGCAATACCATCTGGTACCAATTCCTGTTTTAGTTAAGTTTCTATTGCAGTGATGAAACATCATGACCAAAAGCAACTTGGGAAGGAAAGAGTTCATTTCAGCTTACAGCTCCATTACACAGTCCATCACTGAAAATGGTCAGACAGAAACTCAAATAGGACAGAATCCTGAACACAGGAACTGGTGCAGACACTGCGAAAGAGTGCTACTTATTGGCTTGTTACCACTTGATTGCTCAGATTGTTTATCTTACAAGGACCGCTAGTCCAGGGGTAGAATTACCCACAGGAAGGTGGACCCTCCCATATCAATAAATCTTCACGAAAATGTCCTAAAGAGTTAACTATGGCAATGACAGAGTTACTAATTCTATGAAGGCATTTTCTCAATGCAGAATCCTTTCCAAATGACTCTATTGTGGCATGAATAATAAAACCCAGTCAGATATTGAGGTTCAACCCCAAAATCAGAAAGCAAAGCAGTCAAGCCACTAGAGAAGTTTTACCTCTACCAAGGTTGGGGTGATGTCAGGAAAAGCAGACTAAGCAATCTAAGCCTCTCTCTCCTCTCATTTTATATTCCCTCTAGTGCTGGGATTAAAGCTGTATAACTCCCTAATACTGGGATTAAAGGCATGAGCCGCCACCATCTGGATTGGTTTCTGCATTGATCTTGTGTAGCTGAGGGTGGCCTTGAACTCACAGAGATCTATTTTCCTCTGTATCCCAAATTCTGGGATTAAAGGTGTGTACTATCACTGTCTGACCTCTAGTGGCATAGTTTTGCCATTCTGATATTCAGGCAAGCTTGTTTATTAAAACATAAATATCACTATACCCTATCCTGTATTATGTTGGCATAAAACCTCTCCAACATGCAAGTCCCTTGGGAGTAGTATGTAGAAAATTATTTTTAGTTTTTTTATGAACTTTCCTTACTGATTTCCAGAGTGGCTGCACCAGTTTCTGTTTCTGCCAACTGTGAATGAGGTTCCTTCTTCCCCCACAATACTATCAGCATTTTCTATGGCTTCTTTTATTGATCTTAGTCATTCTGAATGGGGTAAGATGAAATCCCAAAGTTGTAATTCTAATATAGTTGTTTACTCAGGGGTCCCCAAAAATATTAAACTGGAAGCCAAAATATATACATAAAGACCCAGCTCATTTATAATTAGGTCATTTGTTTCCTTGGCTCTTTGTTGAGTTCTTTGAAAATTCTGTATATTAATCCCCTGTCAGATATATAGCTGTCAAATATTCTCTTCCAGTTTGTGGGACTACTAGAGAGGGAATGAATACATTTTTTCACTGTAAAATGTACGTGAGCTCTAGTGATCCATTGTCAGAATGTTATGGTTTGGACATAGAAAATAGCAAATATGTTAAAACTTTTCTTCCAAAGCCTTCTGAGGATAAACTATAACCTATTTGGTCAATGTTTTTTTATTTGTTTTTTATCACAGCAACAGAGAAGCAAACTAAGACAATGAAATTATATATTAATAAGCTATTCAGAAATGTGCCTTATGTAGGGAAATTAGATCACTTTGTGTGTATTTTAATGTAATAATTCATTCCTAGACCATCTCTACTTTTATGTTATTCCTGGCCTGGCTATCATGAGATGAACAGCTTTGCTCCACCATGCGCTCTAAGACAATTTAGACTTTCCTCAGGCCCCAAATCCTGGCCTTTTCAAGAGACTGTGGGTTTAATCCTCTAAATACATCAGCCAAAATCAATTATTCACCTTTCATATTTCTTTGCTGAGGTATTTTGTCACAGTGATGATAATTTGGCTATAACAAATGCATTTCAGTAATAAATCAAATGTATGAAAACATTACTTAAATAATTTATTAATATTGTTTTGTGCTTTAACATATAGTCTACTCAGGAGAATGTTTATTGTTAACAAGAAAA
The DNA here is from genome assembly GCA_001685095.1 of Ellobius talpinus. Taxonomy (NCBI): domain Eukaryota; kingdom Metazoa; phylum Chordata; class Mammalia; order Rodentia; family Cricetidae; genus Ellobius; species Ellobius talpinus. The sequence continues at coordinate 2,026 of LOJH01042038.1, read as the reverse complement.
ATATTTGGCACACTGTTCCTAGAATAATGAATAGTCCAAATTCTATTAGGTCAGGTTAATGTGAGCATTAGTAAATATTTTACATTTTGGGTTTTTTCCAAATTTATAACATTTATTGAAAGTGGAATATTGAAACACTCAATATTATTTTTAAATTGTATATTTCTGTTTAGTTCTAGCTATAAAACAAATTTACTCACTGGCATTGTTTATTAAGTAATTATATATTTTTATCTTCTTGATGTATGTCAAAATATCAATTGTTAAATTACAACACTGTTTGTCCTATTAGCTCAGGTTTCTTATTACCTAACTCTTACATCTTAAATTAACCCCATTTGTATTATTCTTTTTATTTTACTTTGAGGTTCATGGTTTGTTACCTCTTGATTCTTGGGTGGTTTACATGGCATCTGTCTGATTCTCCTTCTTTCTCCATGAATTCAGTTTAGTTTTCCCACCTAGCTATATTATGCCCTGCCATAGGTCAAACTTATTCATTGGTATATGTAATTTTACTAATTTTTTTAACATAACTCTTTTTTTAAAAGCTTGTTTGTAACTTCAGGGTTTCTATGGTAGCTGTTATGCATAGTAAATCTTTTTTCCACCATTCCACTGCCAACCTATATGTGTCCTTAAATCTAATTTAGATAACTTGTAAATATCATATTTCAGTCTGTGGAATTTTGCCAATTATTGCTGTGGATTAAAACATTTAATTCATTTGTGTTTATGACAAGTAGGAATTATAATGTTCCCCTTAAACAATTAACATGCCAATCTCTGATGTGGGAACTCCTTCAGCCAATAACCTTTAAGATGCTGGCCCACTTTGGGCATGGTCTCATATACTCTAAATGCAGATGAAAAAGCATGCGTATGGTCCTCTTGGTTGCTGGATTCGGTTCCAGTCCCCAGCACACACAGAGGACTATGGATTGTACTGTTTCTGGGAGTTTATCCCCCAATAAATAAACCTTTGTTATATTCCATTCCAGGCTGTTGTGGAACCCTTTTGCACTCCAATATATTAGCGCCCACGTGTCCTGAGTCCATGTCATTGCTGGACCGTGCCCAGACCCTCACAGCCTCCTCCCACCACACACAGCTGAGCTATTCCTCTGGGCAGCTGTGCAAAGTTTGGCTCAGATGGCCCACCACAGAGACTTGGCAATTTCCCGCGGGTTGTGCCCATGTGGCTTGGTTCTACCTGCTAAGTAGTTGAGTTACTGCTACCCATACCTTTCTGCTACAACTCCTCTGTGGCTTCTCTGGCTTCTGCCAAGCTGGCTCTGATCAGGCTGAGCACCGACTCCCTGAGCAGAAGCTTTAACACTGTACCTGGAATACAGGCTTGCTTTCCCAGTTCAGATCTACTAATGACTGGCCCGAGCTCTGACCAGTAACCTCGTGGCTCGTGACTACCTGCAAACTCTGGACTCCTTGTTATTCTGCCCAACTCAAATATTCCCCGTATGCTGGTGTGGTGCTCTTAAGTAATTAACTGAATTTGATAGTAATTCTAAGTCTCAGGAGATTCCGCTACGACACCTGCTGGCCAATCAGGATTATTACATTACAACAATTTTCTGAAAATTATAATGGACGTCATTTAATTTGATTAAAAAATAAATAAATTTGAAAATTGTAAATCAACCACAAGATAATTGCAGACAATATCACCATCTAGAAACATTTTTAAAACATTTTTGTTTCTACTATGGATGGAATTCTGCAAGAGCTATATGACGTACTTGGTGTATATTGTGGCCATGGCGGCTAATAGCTTTTTTCTTCATATTATATCCTTAAAGAAATGGTTTGATAACAGAGTAATTAAGTGAGAAACTTTAGGAAGGATATGGTCTTTAGCTGGAAGGATTCATAATATTGAAAATGATAACCTCAATTTGACAGGCAAAATTCAATCCATGTCAGTGGGTTATGAAACCTTATAAAAGGGTACTAAACAGCAGAAAAAATAACAACTTGAATTTTGCAGGAAAATGGATGGAGCTAGAAA
>LOJH01042037.1:0-14278 GCA_001685095.1 Ellobius talpinus | reverse complement strand
TATATATATATATTAATTCTTTTATTTTGGGGGTTTACAATATAATTATATCAGTTCCTCTTCTCTTTTCTTTCTCCAAACCCTCCCATATTTCCTTCCTTACTGTCTTTTAATTTCATGGCTTATTTTTCGATAATCTTTGTTACCTGTATAAATGTACATGCTTATATATATACATATATATATATTGTATACACACATACATATATACATATTAATAGAGAGACATATATTCCTTTCTCAGTCTTTACAGTTTTACTTGAATATATGATCTAATGGATGACCATTTGATATTGGATAACCAGTTGATGTGCTTTTCCCTGGAGGACACTATTTTTCCCATTCTCAGTGTTCCTGGGTTTTCTATTGTTCTTTGTAGACTGTGTTTTTTTTTAGAGAGAAATACAGGTCATGAAGTAAAACAAACCAAACAAACTTTAATAAAAACAAAATCTTAAATAGATTGGGATTAGGGACCAGTGTAGAGTGAGAAACTTTACAAAGTGGAACTTGACCAAGAATCATAAAGTTATTGCTTCATCTATTTCTATCTAGTTATACTAAGACTTCCCGATAACATCACCTTCCAGACAATTTTGCTGGATATCTATGTGTACACGCACATGCTCACATGTGAGCCCACATACAAGCACATACACATTGCCAACATCTCCTTGAGGCCATCTTCTAACTTAGAGCTGTAAAATGTGTTTGAAGATCAGGTACACACACACACACACACACACACACACACACACACACACCCTGCAGATATATACTCTGGCAAATGTGCCCTTATATGCATAACTTGCATAAGTATCGGTAATTGCTAATTTAGGAATATGTATTCAGACACTAAAGAAATCATTTTTTCATAAGAATGCACTATTCCTTTACATTCCTTGTTCTTGTCTGTCTCCTTTTGCTACGATAAAATATTCAGTACTTGGAAGTTTATAAAGAAAATACTTTTTAACTCAAAACTGTAGAGTTCAGGAAGTTCGAAGATCACCAGCCACTATCAGGGAGCCTTCTTGCTAACTAATAACACAGTAGAGGAAATCACATGGTAAGACTGAAGAAACAAGCACTCAAATTCTGCTCTTTCTTCCACTTCTTATAAAACCAGGGGTGCTCTCTTCTTGATGGTCTTTTAGAACCCTAACCATAGTTCAGAAGGCTCACTTCCAATCAACATATATTTGACATTTTGTGAACATGTTCAAATCATAGTATCCAGTATGCACATCCCATTTCTGTGATGATATAAGGATTTCATGAGAGTTCTTCACTACAGCAAGGCAAGTAAACTTGAAGATCACTGTGGCTGAACTAAGGGAGTCCATCTGCTCATATCCTAGCCCCCTCCTTTCAACTGGGCAGGCACAGTTTCAAGGGCATGGAGTTTGAGTCTTCAGTTTTACTGGTCTGTAATGCTGTATCACTGCATTTCTAATGCTCTTATATTCGTCATGGTTTCCTCAAGAAGCCATTCCAGTTGCTTAAAGGAGGAAGATGTCTAATTAAAGAAAATACAGCCTTGCTTAACCAATCGAGGACGGAGAAAGGTCAAAGAGCAGAAAGGCTATTCTCAGGAAATCTATAAATTCAGGAACTAGAGGTCTCAGCTGCAGCACCAAGTGAGTCTCCGTAATATGCTTTTAAACAAACAGGAAAGACTTTGTTTCTCTCTATCAATGCCAAGATACCAGCAGAATCCCATAGGAGAAGGGTTTCTTTTGCATTTGACCTTCTAAGCCTTCCAAAGCTACTCTTTACTGGTGAGCTTGAATTGGACTCAGACAATCAAGAAAGTACAGAGCATGGAGTTCACAGTGTATGTTCCTCCCACTGCAGATGAGAGCTTAAAAATATTAAATATGGTGCTGCCTACCAAAAACTGCCAGCACGATTCTATTGGAAGAGCAATCACACCTCTCTTTTACTGCTCCAATTTATTTGCCTTTAAAAATGATTTAGGAGTAGCGTATACCTGGAGAAATTCTCACAGATAAAGGAAAAAAAGTTTAAAATCACAAATTTTCAGAACTGTGTAAAAGCCCTGTCTTTCTCTGAGATTCGTTGATTCCAAAGTGAAGGGTCTGGCTGCAAGACCTCTTAGGTATGGTTAGTATTATTATTGCTGTTGTTATTGTTGCTGTTATAAAACAATATTTGAGAAAACTATGTTTCTAATCTTCACTGTAGTGCCTTGGTGTTTTGGCCAGAATCTCATATATGCAAATGAACAGTAAAGGTTTACCTGGGTAACCACCTAGTTTACAGCATCTTAAATTATAAAAGGAACCTCTAAGCATATAAATGACACTATAGTGTGGTAGAACTTCTTCCATCATTTTTATATTTCATTGCTATTAGAATCTTTACAGTAGCTACATTTCAAATTAATTAGTAATTAGGAAAGACTAAAATAGATATAGCTATTTCTAATTTGACACAATTGTGTTTCAATCAAATTTAATTGAGTACTCAGAGTTCACTAGTCTAGTCACTTTAACTGTTTTCGAATATCTTCTATATTGAATGCTTTCACTTTAACAAATCAATGTAATTAGGCACACCCAGACATATCTTTTATATTCTGGTTTTCATAGATTTTAAATTTCAAGAAACACACTTCAATCTATTTGAAAGTTAAGCTTTGTATGCATTAGTTAGTTTCAAAGGCTGGAAAAAACTGACTATATTTTAGATTAGCTGACTATGTTAATTGATAACTTAGTTACTATTAATGCATGCATATATACACATAGACAGAGAGACAAATAGGCACATATTTATATAGATACACAAACACACACAATAAACACACACAGATGCATTAACAAACATACACACATACACATGTTTCTAAATCCAATGCTATAAATTCTTTAACAGTAATTTTAACCTCCCTGATTAGGCAGATATATAAGTGGGTTATGTCTAATATTAGCTGCTTTTCATTCTGATTATCCATACAAATAGCAAAATCAAAAAGACAATTAAAATAAAAATTAACAGGCAGAGTGTTGAAGAAACCCAAAATGCATGTGTTTCTTTTTCTTATTTTCTTATTAAATAAAAAGTGTATGGCTGCTTTGCCTGGATCTATATCTGTGCACCATATGTATGTAGCCTGTGAAGGCCAGACAGGGTTAGAAGCCCCACAGCTGGAGCTACAGAGAGTTGCAAGCACTGGCAATGAGCTTGGAACCTGGGTCTTCTAGAAGAGCAGGAAGCTCCCTTAACAACTAAACCATCTCTGCAAAACAGACTTTATTTTAAAAATTATATCCCTTCATCTTTGACAGACAGATATTTGAATGTGGAATTATGTGGCATTTGAAGGTCAGCAAATGGTCTTCCTGGCATCTGACTTTTTAGGCTACTCACTAAGAAAAAGCTACCTAGAAGCCAGAGTTTGGAGTGTCCTATCCTCTATCACCTTTGGTGGGGAGGGTCTCTTTCCCTGTAGTCCATTATAAGAAGTAAAATAAAGCAGCCCTGGGCTTCAGACAACACCAGGAATTGTATTGTGATTCTCTTCACTGTTGTGACAAAATTCCTAACCACAACAGAAACCTAAGGAGAAAAGGCATGAAGGGAGGAAAAGTTTGATAGTACATGGGAGTGTTTGGATGCATGACACAGAAGGAAGAAATGGTGCTATCACATTATAATCTCAAAAACTAAAGCTATAAAAATAAAGGACAGTATGATCAAAAATGGCTTATGGTAGAAATAATTACTTTTGCTTATAGTTACAAAGATAATGTCCTTAATAATGGAGGCAACATGCAGCAGAAGGCAGGAACAGGAGGCTGAGAAATCAAATCTTCAACTGCAAGCAGAAGACAGAGTGTGACCTAGAAGTGGGCCAAAACTATAGACCCTCAAATCCTCTCCTTGGTGACACAGTTCCTGTAGCAAGGGTCCATATTGTAAATCTTCCATAAACTCTAAAACCAGCATCACTAAGCTATTGTCCACAAATATGTGCTTATGGGGGACATTTTTTCACCCAAACCATCAAAGAGTTGTTTAGATATTGGGAGTTGTTGTCCACTGCTAACATAAACAGAAGAACTCATAGATGTTGGAGACTAAAGCAACCACACCCTTCCATGTATGACCACATAGCAACAGATTAACTAATTTCCACATATAAAATTCCTCCTTAAGAACAATACCTAAACTGGTTTGGGGGTTAAAATAATTCTATTTCATTCTTCAGAGAATATTAATTTGCTTTGCCTGGAATTGGGATGTTAAAGCTATTTATTGCTACATACTAGCACTTATTTCTACTTACTAGCAACTGGGTGAAATTCTCTGTAATTGTCCCTTGGTTGGGGACAAGTTGTGTCTTGGGTTGTAACGATGGCATATGGAAAGCTAAAGGCGGGCCTCAAAACTGGAAGGTCACATTCTTTTATGACCATGTTTCAAAGATGTGAATATTTTCTGTTACTTAAGATTTATCCAAAATGACATCATATGCTAGTTTGTTGCTTCCCTTTTATCCTACTAATTATTAGTTTAATAAGTATTAGATGTCAATTAGATGTAATAGCTGCCAATGATCTTATTTACCAAGTAGAGGCAGATGTTAAGGGACTTCTTCCAAAGTATACCTCCTGTAATCAACCCCAGGGGAAGCTAGTGAGAGACAGCCAGAACTTTCTGCACTCACCGTGATAATGAAATAGCTGTGACCCAAAGAGGAAACTGACGCCTATAGCATCTGCTTTGGCTCACACTGAGGCTAGAAACAGAAGATGTTAAGTGTTTTAATGCTTAATGCAAATTGCTTTTAGAAGTGTCATGAAACTGGAAGAGATAAGAATTTTCAAAGAAGGGCAGACAGTGGTCGAGTATTCTCACACATTTGTTTTAGAGCTGGGGTCATCTCATAGATGGATTAATCCAACCTTACCCTGTGAGGTTATGGATCCATCCAAAGTCAAGCAAGGTGTGTAGAAACTCAACAACCCCAGGCTAATGTTTTCACTTTATGCGTGGACTTCTAGAGTTAGGATAAATTGCTTATACATATTTAATTCAACAAGTCCCATTTAATTCTGCTTATGTTTTGAGTATTTATGGGAAAGTACAGTACTAAGCATTGAGTTACAACCCAGAGGAGAGTCTTGCCATTTTTGCTATTGTAGTAACTCAAGTGGACAGCAAAACAAGAATAAACGATGCAAAACAGAGCACAATTCAACACATTATATAAAGGCAGCAACATATGGCTATTTCATAACTTTTGTATGTTAGTGTAACTATTGATGTAAAATTAAGATGCAGATTAAAACGTCTCATGCATTTCAGCAAGTCTTTCGTCCTGTCGTAGGTAACAGTCAAGACATATGCTATCAGTTTACAATTCTCTGGTTTGGACCTGTGACTCAGAGACTAGGATCACTTTGGGGTGTGTGTGTGTGTGTGTGTGTGTGTGTGTGTGTGTTTCTTTTCTTCTCTTTTTTAGAAATAGAAAACAAACTATGTTTTTCATTTTACATACCAATCCCAGTTCCCACTCCCTCTGCTCCTCCCATTTCCTCTACCTACCCTCCCACCCCACTCCCCATCCACTCCTCAGAGAGGGTAAAGCACATTGCTTTGGGGAAGGACCAAGGCCCTCCCTACTATATCTAGGCTGAGCAAGGTATCCATTCAAAGAGAATGGGTTTCAAAAACCCAGTACAAACAGTAGGGATAAATCCTGGTGCCACTGCCAGTGGCCCCACAGTCTGCCCCAGCCATACAACTGTCACCCCACATTCAGAGGGTCTAGTTTGGTTCCTTCCCTCTCTGGCCAGAGTTGGTGAGCTCCCTTTAGCTCAGGTAAGGTGTTCCAGAACTAGATACCCTCAATTAAAGAATGGATAAAGAAAATGTGGTAATTTATACAATGGAATACTACTCAGTGTTTAAAAAACAATGATATCTTGAAATTTTCCTGCAAATGAAAGAGACTAAAAAAAAAAATCCTGAGGTAACCCAGACCCAAAAAGATGAAAGTGGTATGTGCTCATTCATAAGTGGATGCTAGCTGTAAAGCAAAAGATAATCAGCCTGTAGTCCATAACTCTAGAGAAGCTAAGTACCAAGGTGATTCCTAAAAAACATATATCGATCCACCTGGGAAGGGGCATAGACAATATCTTCTGACAAAACTGGGAGCACAGGGGTGGGGGGAGAAGGGAGGATGGAAAGAGAAGAGAAGGAGAGAAGGGGATGGGGGAGGAGAACAGGAGGACCTGAGGGAACGGGATAGTTGAGCTGGGGGAAGGACAGAGACAGAGAGTAAGGAAAGAGATATCATGATTGAGGAAGCCATTATGGGGCTGACAAGAAACCTGACACTAGAGAAATTTCCAGAAATCCACAAAAATGATCCCCACTAAGACCCTAAGCATAGTGGAGAGGGGGCCCAAACTGGCCTTGCCCTGTAGTCAGATTGATGAACACATAAAACCTTCATCCAGCAACTGATGGAAACAGGTCGAGACCCTCAACAGAGCACTGGGCTGAGCTCCCAAAGTCCAGTCGAAGAGTGGGAGCACTGAGAATATGAGCTAAGAGGTCAAGACCATGATGGGGAGTATGATCACTTTTATGGTGTGTGATTCAGTATTGATTAGAGCCTGCGTTTTCAGCCTCCCAATCTCAGGCTATTTGGTCTATCTTTGCTTTACACTGATTGAAATGGTGTAAAAACTGTTAATTGCATTCCTATATCTTCAAGATCAGAGCCAAAAGTCTTCTGCAACTAAAATAGTTTATATACTATTTTGTACATATTCTTAAAAACAGCCATTTCAACTTTTTCTGTAAAATTACCCATTAAGAAAAAGTGTATGAAACATTAAGGAAAACATTCCTAAATCTCTCAGCTCTGCAGATTCTGTTGCAACAATCTTGGATTAGTGCCCAGAAATTTGCATTTTTAACTAAGAGGCACTTGCAAAAGAGGAGCACTCAGACAACAGTTTCAGAAGTTTTTTATTTTAATGCTTCATGTACTACAATTCATTAACTTGAATCAATAATTTCCTTTCACCTGAATTTCTCCCTTGATGAATCACCACGTATTAAATGCGCTGGTCCATAACGATGTGCAGTGAAACTGCGGAAACATGCCTGCTGCCTTCATGTCATTCCAAAGTTAGAGACATTTTCACTTATTTTTCAACACTGTCCCTTTGGCTTCAGCCCCACACAGAGAGCTGCAGAGTCAGAACTCGGGTTCATTGTGCGGGCCTTTTGAGCATGCGGCTGCATCTACTTTTTGTTGTTAAGCAGCGTATATCAGATTACTCCGTACTTACACATATCAAATTATCCCATGTCTAACCAATGATTTATTCTCATTCAAACGGATTTTTTAGACGTCTTCATTATTGCAGCCTGCTCTTTGGCACAGAATTTAATTGAGTCGCTAGACCTATACATACCCATTTCATTCAAAATTAACTTAGAGGCTCTTAAACACACCGTGGAACATAAATCAGCTTTGATTCATCCTGACCTAAAGGGAAGAGCTTGCCTTCGGAACAGTTTAGTTTTGTAACTATACACAAATAACGCACGAGCCATTGTTGATTTCATTGAATTTTGTTGTTAATACCTATAAGGCTTTAAGGATGTCAATAATTCAAATACTTGTTCCTTCATACATTTGCCTAATGAATATTCCTCCCTACTTCACAGTGTTAGGCATTTGGCTATGAAAACACACAGAATGGCCTCTTTCTTTCTAGTGTTCATAGCGGAATAAATAAGGTTGGCAATAAACAAGTATGTAAATACGGTGATAAAAATGGATCGTTTCATAGAGTAATGGCCACCTTGTGCATAGCCCTAAACAGTGGAAAAGGTCCCTTAAAATGAAGTAATGAATTAGCAGCTGAAGAATTGGAGCATGGTATAAATCACTAGGCAAGGAGTGGGATGGCATGGCTGGTTTGGGAACACTTAACTAGTCACCAAGGGAGAATTCATTGTCTAAAGGAATGAAAGAGCTGCTAGTTTGAAAGAACCTGACTGGGCTAACAATAAAAACTGGCAAATTCTGGTGTGGAAAGTCAAGGTTAAGAGGGTTGAGCTTCCTCTGAAAGATGACCCAAAGGATTTTCAGTGAGACTATCAACATACAAAAGGTCACATTTTGTATAAATTCCCTTCATTGTGTTGTGCAGAATGTCCCTGAGAAGAGCAGCCATGTGTGTGTGTGTGTGGGGGGTATGGGTCCAGTTTGATGTATGATAAAAGTCACCCGTGCAGCCTGACAATGGATACTGGAGTCAACTGAAAATAGAGAGGAATGGAAGAAGACAGCAGAATGCACAAAATTAGTAACTGAAAGACGTTTGGAAACATAAATATGGAGGTGAAATTCATATACTGTTTGTAGTTCTTTTTAAAATAGGCAACAATTTAATATTTCTTGCATCAGAAGCATAGTATAAATTTTCTGTTCCTTCACCTTCCTCCATTGCAGACAAAGCATTAAGTCCTTTATACTTTTTTGTGGAATATCGGAGAGGGAGCCAAATGTTACTGAGGAAGAAATCCCTTTCTCAACAAAGAGAAAGTGCCTAAAGTTTACCTAAAGTGCCCTGTTCTCATAGGAACACAAATGGGGTGAGCTGTAGACAACCGGGAAGTCCCTATAATTGATTCAAACTGCATCTAATTGAAGTTGTCATAAAATCATGGGCAGATAACAATGGAATAGAAAATAAGTATGTCAGAAATGATTTTAATAAATTCTGTGTCCTGCTTTGATGTGACAGGCTTCTGATGACTCTAGGATTCTAGGGTGAGGGAAAGAGTACGAAATAATCTATACAAGTAACATTTTATCAAAGTTTTTATATTTACATAATAGAGTACTTAGAAATTATGGTTATCTAGATTTTAAAATGTTAAGTAATTGATTTAATTGATTAAATTAGATCATGGCTGTTAAAATCGTAGAGCTAAAATTGTTATTTTACTTTTAGGAAGCTATATTTAATGTTTAATATTAGAAAATGACTTCACCTAAAATATGAAGGAGGTATTTTTATGTTTATTTTTTTCCTTATTTTATTCTCTTTTCCCATTGGTTTACTTGTCTTATATCCCTTCCTTATTCTTTTCAAATTGTGTTTAGTGTGTGTGTATGTGTGTGTATGTGAGTGTGTGTGTGTGTGTGACTGTGTGTGTGTGTGCCGCGAGAAAAATGAATAGTTAAGTAGTGTGAAGCTCTGGTTTTACGTTTCATATACTAGAAATTTCTTTATTGTCTTAAACTTTTGTTGAGCAACTCTTTGCCTGTTACTATGGTATCAAGTGATAACTGACCTGGCTTAATTATGCAAAGTAGATCATTTATTTTCTGCTTTCACAAAATAAGTATACTTGATGCTGTGCTGTCCTTATCCTGAGGGTTTTGTTGTTTTTAAATTAATGATCTGTTTTTCAATTTCTGAACTCAAGGTTGATGCTAGCAGGTGAGCCAAGTAATTATATTTCCTGTGCTCCATAACTTTATGAGACAAACAAGGACTAAAACAATGAAGAAGGAAGAAATAAATTATATACCAGGTACTAAGAAGGAAATGTATTAATTGAAATATGATAAAAAAAAAAGGAAAAACAAATTAGGACAGGTCAATTAGAAAGAGACTTTCTGGTAATGTGAGCTAATATTTGAAGAGCGAATAAAACTTCTGTTGTCTTAGAAACTAAGAGAGGAATTTCTCATGTTATCTGATTCAGGAAGGACAAAGACATGTGTTTATATACTGTGTGAAAGGAAATTCAGAAAACTAAAAAAAAAGTTAATTAGAAAAGACAGAGACTTCTAGTTTGAAATAAAAGTTTAACTCGAAATTTCTGAAACTTGAGTGTTTCAATTTCTTCTTGAGAATTTTAAACATTGCTTCTTTGATGGGCTTCATGAAATTGATCTTCTGAGGAAGTAGTGTACCCAAACTCCCAATCTAACCCTTAAAATCATGTCCTGGTACTGTATTTATTTCTTAAATTTCTTATGCAATGTGTAGAGGAATGCAACAGAACCGTGGTGAAAACATGTAAAAGGAATATTGAGAGATGTTCATAAGAACTAAGTAGTTATAAAAGCTATAGATGCAAAACACCTTCGTTATGACCAATGACAGTGAAACATCCTTTGGTATAGTGTCTAGATCTATAGAAGATATTGGAAGTTAACATACATAAAGGGCTATTCAATCTGAGCTTCAATTTTCATACAAAAAGTGAATGAGTATAAAATTGTTTACAGATTTCTTGAGTTTTCTAAACTTGCAACTGTTCTCAAATGCTCCCTTTCCACCTGACTAATTACTGAAGTACTTACTATGTCTGCTAGCTAAAACTTTGTTGGCAGACCTTGAATTAAAGCATAGTCCAATGTGTCAAGACAGAATCCTGACTTTCCTACTGGACAATCCCATTTTTTGTTTTATCTATTTTTTCTTTCAGAAAACGATTTATCTGGAACTAAGAGTCCTTAATCTCAGAATACAGATTACTCTCGACAGTGCCTCGATGCATCTTAATAAAGTTGTTAAATAATTCAATGATGAGTTACTTTGTCCTGCATAGATGTGTTAGGTTTGTGCAAGTTTAAAATAGTACTATATCTGAAAACACTCATTGCTTAAATGAATGTGGACAATAAAATTATGCAGTATGTAAATTCTTAAAAATAATCTTTAAGGCTTTGATCCCATGTGAGGAAACTCAGTTGCAAACGGCAAAGACATGTACAAATTCATAAAACTAAAGTTTGGCAGGAGAACACTGTTTAAAGGAAGTGAAATTATGAGCACTGCCAAATCCTTTTTAAATATTTATTTCATTTATTTTTATCCCTCTTCTGAGATTACAATAAACAAAGTCATCAAAGTTTCTCAGACTTCCTGGAAACAGACACAATCTGTGTCTGTTTCACTGATTTTTTTCCCAGAAATTGAGCAAAAGAGTTATTTGTAATTCTACTCAAAGTTATTATTTGGAGACGCTCTCTTGGACACAGATTGGACTGCACAGAGTGACCAGTCCCACATCTGGAGAGCTCAGTCTCTAGGCCCTAGGCCCAAGTGACTTTTCCCACCCCCTCAGCAGCACTAGCCAGTCAGCAAACAAGCCTTCTGCAGGCATGCTGCTCCAAAACCCCACATTGGACCCTGTAATCTGCCCCAACTCTACCCCAAACCCACCCGTCGGTGGAGACCTCAGTGGCTTCCTGAGACAAAGACAGTGCCTACACAGAGCAGACCAAGAACAGCTTAACGAGGCACAGCAACTGCAACAGTCAGTTCAAGAGAGGATCCCTGAGACACAGATACCAAAGACAAGGACTGGACCTTGGACCAAGAGGCAAAGAAACTGCCTGCAACAATTGGAGAAAGAGATGGGTAGGCGCCAATGCAAGAACACCTTCAACAACCTAAAGAACAATGTAGCAACACTCGAACCTAGTGGTCCTACAAAAGAAAAACCTGAACATCCCAACCAGAAGAAGCAGAAGAAAACAACCTTAAATGTAACTTTATGAAGATGATAGAGACCCCTAAAGATGAAAGGAAAATTGTCTTAAAGAAATGGAGGAATAGACAAATAAAAATTGGAAGAAATCAATAAATCTATCAAAGAAAGCCAAAAAAGAGCAAACAGGTGAAGCAAAGAGTTCAAACAGTTCAACACTTGAAAATTTAAATAGAGGCAATAAAGAAAACACAAACTGAAGAAATTATGAAAATGGAAAAGCTGGGTAAACGAACAGAAACAACAAATGCAAAAATAACCCACAGAATAAAAAAGATGGAAGAAAGAATCTCAGGAGTTGAGGACACTATAGATGAAATAGATTCATTGGTCAAAGAAAATGTTAAATCCAACAAATTCTTACCACAAAACATTCAGGAAATCTGGGATATCATGAAAAGAAAGCTTAACATGGCTTCAAAATCAGAATTAAACAGTGTGGTATATTTTAAAAAGGACCACTGTTTCATTCAATCTGTATGCTTTGCCATTTTTATAGTTCTCCCAAAGTACCTCGTAGAATTTCCTTTATCTTTAGATTTTTTTCTTTGTCCTTCTTATATTTATTTCCCCCACAGATAAACAGACTTATAAAGAAGCCATTTTACTGCATAATTATCATGACATTTCTATTTTTCTCTACAGACTAGGATTCTATAGACCTAGAATAACATTTTGTTGATTTCTACATTTGTGCTCTTTATAAACACTACATGCACTAACATACATATATGTGCACATTATAAACAGTAAACAACTGTGAATTTTAGATGTCCCTCTCTGTATACCTATCTTACCCAACGTTTCCCTCATCTTCCTGTTTGATCATTCAGTTCCAGAACCCCTTGCATCCATTTACAATTCTATTCTATTTTTCCTTCCTAGGGTGATCCACCTCCCCACTCTATTCCCTTCCTCTATACCTAACCTCTGTGGTTCTGTGGACTGTAGCCTAGTTATTGAAAACTCAGCTGGCATCCACATTTATGTATACATTACTATATTTGTCTTTTTCATTCTGTGTTACCGTGGACGCAGTATGATTTTTTTCCTAGTTCCATCCATTGGCTTGAGAAATTTATGATCTCATCTTTCAAAGAGCGGAGTAATATTTCATTATGGGTATTTGGGGGTCACATAGAAACATATATAATAAAGGCTTCATAAATTATGTCCATATGTGAACATGCTTGAAATGGTATAGCTGAATGACTGCGGTAGTTGGAACCGCAACTACACATCTTCACCAAATGAAGCCTACAGTTCTGGGAACCCCTTACATCTACTTGACTTGTTGCTCGAAGGGTCCCACGGAGACTCTCAAATAGCCATGTTATTCTAAGGCTATTGGTTCCTCTCCACAAACTGATAGTAAGGCCCTCTTCCTGAAGATAATACGTACACTACTCATGGAGCATGGAGAAGTTGAGCTGGTACCTGTATGGCACCTTCACTCCTACTGACTTGTGTGTGTGGTATTGGATGGCACTTTGGATGCTGTCAAAGGAGAAAGGTAAACTCCAATCCATCCACAACCTCTTTGATTCACAATGGTGACCTGTCTACAAGGTATGCTATCACAGGGTGGTACAAATCTCCTGAGACTAACCAACTGATACCTGACTGGATATAAAGCCCACTGTGTGAGTTGGAACCCAGATCTGACACTGCTCATGTGGCCAAGAACCTGAGAGTAGGTAGCCCAGAGACAGTAGAAAACTGCATTCTACTCCTGCTGACGGAGCATAGCAATAGAATGACTCCTAATTGCATTCTGCTTTATCAGCAGATCAGTGTCTCACTCAGTCATCATCAGGGACGCTTTCTCCTATAGCAGATGAGAACCGACATAGGAACCCACAGCTGGACAATGTGCAGAGTGGAACCTTGAAACACTCCATCCTAAATTGGATGTCTCCCTAAAATCCCTCCTCTCAGGCTGCGGGGAACCCTGCAGGAGCAGAGGCTGAAAGATCGTGAGAGCCAAAAGAAAAAGAGAACACCAAGGAGACAAGAGTTCCTAAATACAGCAGGACTGAAACACCTAAGAACTCACAGAGACTCTGGCAGCGTATGGAGGTCAGGCGTAACCCTGGAACAATAGCTGAGAGATTACATGAGTTGAGACAAGACTAATGAGTCAGATGAGAGACAACTAGGCAGAGAGAGAGAGAGAGAGAGAGAGAGAGAGAGAGAGAAATCAGTCTGGGAATGGAGGAATGTTATGAGCTTTTAAACTTCAAAGCCTATCCCTAGTGGTATACCTCCTCCAACAAGACCACATATCCTATTCCTTGACAAACATTCCTACAAACTTTGGACAAAGTATTGAAATATATGAAGTGGTGGAGACACTCCTCGTTCTCACCACCACACTGGACCTTCTTTGCTTTCACGTACTGGAAAATTGACATGGGAGATTGTATTCATTCATAGCAGGCGCTTCCAGACACAACTCTCCGTTCATCCAAATACTCTGTGAAAATTGTTCACGGAGATCTCAGAATTTCACAGTCACTACAGATCTGAATTTGTCTTTTGGTTTTGGATAGGTGCTAACAACTCCTTTATTCTCTCTGTTAGCCTCGATTATACAGTTCAAGCAGTGTATTAGTGTTATATTGTGAGCCTGAAAGTAGGCAGTCTTTTCCTGCACAGTGCTACCTTTTTATTTACTTTGTTTTTTTTATCTTTTATTTTTTTT
>LOJH01042035.1:3793-14278 GCA_001685095.1 Ellobius talpinus | reverse complement strand
ACACACACACACACACTACACACATTTAAGCATAGATACACGGGCATATACCTGCAGCTATATATTCAGTTACACACACACACACACACAACTAGTTTGGGCCAAATACTTCATTTGGGCTTGTTTTTCTCCATCTGTGAGAACAGGTGGACAGTACCTAAAGCAATGAAGAGTGCATAAACCAGTGGCTCTAGCCGGGTATGTGGATGTTAGAGATCATTAAAGTAACAAAGGTCTTGGCATTGCTGGCTTAAACTGCCCTCCTGGAAAGCTCCCCTTGTACCCCCTAGGTGATGATCAAAACACTAAGGCCCCCCTTCCTACAACAAGAGAAGCTGAAGCTGCATGACACACAGAAGCCATCAGTGACATATATGCATTAGTTTAACTGATACTGATTTAGAGGCGCCTGATTGGTCAGGACCTTTGGTTGAACACAAGAAAAGCTCACTTTGTGCTGGCCTAGGTAAAACAGAGGCTTAACTCATGCACACAGGAGCAGAGAGGGTGGGTCCATTTCTCTCACACTGGTAGGTTCTAAACTGGAGTGCAGAGGAGGCCAGGATAGTTTGCTAGTGATGCCAGCATATCCTATAGAGATTCAGAACCCAAGAAAAAAGGCACAGTGGAGAAACCGGGCCTGGACTGGGCCACGTGGCCACCTTCGACCTGTCATCAAGGCCAGAGAGTGTCCAAAAGAAACTGGTATAGGCTGTAGAAGCACACAGCATCCCCACAGGAGGAGAAATGGGCCCTGGTCTGATTACTAAGTAGGCGGTACACCTGTTAGTCAGCTGACATGGACCACAACAGGAACACAACTCCATGACCAATTCGTTCCCCTACTGTGCGAAACCCAAGGCTGAGTGCAGGGTTTGAGGACAACACTGGTCTCTGCAGAGGCCTCACACTTCTGGTCTTTATTAAGACCTTGTCACAATCTTTCTCAGTATGATTAAGATGCTGACTACATCTTGTGGTGGCAAATGTCACCACAGCAGAGACATGCACCTCTTAATTCATGCCTGTAATTGGTGTCCAATTAGCAGAATCAGATTACCTGAGCACACCCCATAAAGACTCATAGTTTGAACTAGGCACAATGGCACACAGCAGGAATTCCAGAGCTTGAGAGGCTCAGAAGTTTCGGTCCTGCCTTGGCTACATAAGCAGCCCAAGCCCCCTAAAACAAACAATCCACAGGCCAAGAAGAACAGTAACTGTTGGGGAGGGGCCCGGTCTGCTGGGACCCGGTCTTCAGGGATGGCCTAAATTCCTTATCACCACACACACTGGCTGGCTGTCACCACCCATCGATCCCCATCCCTGCAAATGTTGGGAATCTGGTTTTATTCTGGCATAACCAGGAGACTATGTGGAAGAACAAGACATACGCACCACAGGCAACTCCTGAACAGAATGAATTCTCGGCGCACACACACACTGCCTTGTAATCCTCACCAATTTCATGAAGTTGGGACTCGTGCTTATCAGACTGGGCCAGAAAAGGAGGCACACAACAGACAGGTGAGCTGCTTGAGGGGCGTGGCTGGGGGTTGGCCTTGGCTAATTCCAAGGTTCCACTTCACCCTCTGCAGTGAGGCCAGGAGCATGGGCACCTACACTTGGAGGGCCTCCTAAGGACCAGGGAGGCTACACACATCATCATCAGTCCTCTTCCTTAGGGCAGCAGTCTTGCAAGACTATTGCTTCTTCATTTTGGAGGAGTCCAAAGAGGTTGACAAATCTGTTTCAAAGTCAGATGGGGAGAAGGGCGGCGCTTGGGCTCAGGAGACCTGAGGTCTACCCTCGGTTTGCACACTGTCCTTTAATAAAAACAACTGGAAGAGAGCTGGGTGGATGCAAACGCTAGGGAGAGATTGTCGGGATTTTTTTAGAGGCTGCAGAAGCCACTGAGGGTAATGATCCCTACATGGTCATTACACTTAAGCGCCTGGGCCATAGACATGTGCACATGAACATATGCACACATCCCAATGGTGTGCACAAAGGCACGGATATGAAAGCCTGAAGGTCCGTCTCTTGGCAAAGGCTTAGGAAGGAAAGCACAGTGAGCAGAAAGAACACAAACTTGGCTTCGGAAGCTTACAGATGGGTGATGTGAAGCCCAGCTCTGAAAGCATCCCATGAACAGCCTGCTCCACTACTGGTAATCCTTTTGGTAATTTTACAAAAATATTTCTAGACCATCACCAAGCAGTTCCATTGAGCTTCAAGGGGAATGGCTTCTCATTTCCAACTGTACTTAAAGCCCGGGCTCTTTGATAGACACATGTTCTGCATGGCAATAGGATCCAAAGTTGTTTCATCTCTACTTTTCATAATCTTGTTATAGATAGAATTTAATAGGTTTGAAAAACATTTCTAAATGCTATGAGAGCTCTAAAGAAACATTCCTGTTAAACACATATCCATAAAAATTCGCATCAAGTAGAATCATTGCGCAGTAGTAGGTGTTGCTTGTGTGTTAACCTTTCAGGGGCTAATGCCAGGGTTTGCTCTATCCAACCTTTAAAAATCATAAAGGTGTGTTGGGGAGTTGGTTCAGTGGGTAAAGTCATTCCTGTGCAAGTGTGGAGATCTGAGTTCAAACCCCAGGACTCCAATAAGTCAGCTGCATAGCACAAATGTTTGCAATCACATGCTCCTACTGGGAGGAGAAGCAGAGGCAGGAGGATTCCTGAACACTCCCAGGCCAGTTAGTCTAGAGTATCTGTGTGATAATAAGAGTAACCCCGTCTCAAAAAAGGCCAACAGTGAGGATCAAGAATGGCGGTTGTCCTCTGACACTTAAGCTTGGGTCATAGCATGGGGGGAGCATGTGCGCACACGCACGCACGCACACACGCACGCGCGCACACACACACACACACACACACACACACACACACCAGCAGCAGCAGCCATTTCATATCCTCGGCCTCGAGGGGAGCAACTTCTAGCCCTGCTGTTTGCTCACAGGGCTGCTTTTTCAGGATCAATATGAGATTTCCATGCAGACAATTATTAGAGACAGAGGTCAGAGAGTAGCTAAAGCTAGGGTCAAGCAGGAAAATACAGAATATGTAACTCTCTTAGATTTCATGACAGGCTACAGACACTAGGGAAGTTGGAATAACTGGAATCAGGTGTGGGCGTACAGCTCAGCTCTTGCCTAGTGTGCACAGAGCCTTCAGTCCGCATCACCACATCAACTGGACATGCTAACACAAACCTGTAATCCCAGGATTGGGTAAAGGGTAAAGATTAGAAGTTCAAGGTCATCCTCAGATACACATTGTGTTTGAGGCAGACCTGGGCTGCATAAGAGCCTTCATTCCAGAATAAATAAATAAAGAGACCAGTGAAGATCAAAATGGACTAACAGACTCTTCGAAAAATGGAACTTCCTTGTGTTTTTTTACTGAGTGTAAAAGCATGCTCTAAAGCATACACAAAAAACTAGAGGCGCCACAGAGCACCCCTTTAACTCCACCTCTAAGCAGAACAGCCACGACTATTACTGCTGCTCCATAAAAATCTTTACTCACTACAGAACAAAAGACAAACAATGCCAAGAAACAAAGGGCTTCCTCCTCCAAACGCAAAGTCTATCCCTAGGCCAAAGAGGACAGAAGGCAGCGAGCACTCAAGGGCAAATGTAGAGAGGGGATGCCCCCTTTCTGTTGGAGATTTTTTAATGGGTGTGCCTGGGGGCAAAAAGCAGATTTATTTGAGATGTGAATTCCTCCTTTGCACTGTGAACTAAAGAGTCAGCTTGTGGAAGAGATGAAAGACATCAGTAAGCCCAGGGCTGGGAAAGTGATGGGGGTGGAGGACCAGATAAAACCTGAGATGTAGACCCTTGAATGAGAGAACTCAGTGCCCTGGACCAAATGGCCCCCAAATCCTCCTAGGTGCAGAAGGAGATGCTGGCGAGGCTGGTGCTCAGCATGAAAATGGAGTAGAGTGGAGTTGATTGTAAGAATGTTTCTCCTTGAGGATGGAGAGAGTGAACCCATGGGAGACAGAGGCAACAGGCAGGTGGCCCTATCATTAAGGACAACAGCCTAGGAAGAGATAATGCTGGTCTTGAAGAGTGAGTTCACAGGAGAGAGAGCTGCCAAGGGTGAACACAACAAGCCCCTCAGGGGTGGTAGTGGTGGTAGAGATCTGGCTTGGTGGTTAAGAGCAAAGGCAGCTCTTACATGTGACCCGGGTTTGATCCCAGCACGAACATGGTGGCTCACAACCATCTGTAACTCCAGTTACAGGGGAGGCCCTCCTCTGGCCTCTGTGAGCACTGCACATATGTGGTACACATATACCCATGCAGGCAAAACACCATACACCTAAATCTGAAAATGTCTTTTTCTGGCTTTTATTTCTCCACGTGACCTATTTCTCTGTGTGTTCTTATCACTGTGCCACCACTGTCATGAAGCCCTTGTCAAGGAGGGATCACGAGACTTTGATTGAGGTTGTGAGCAATCTCTCTCTCTCTTTTTTTATAATTTAGCCTCCCTCGGTTATTTTGCTTTAACAACAGAAATCGGACTGATATAAGGGTTAAGCCACTAGCTTAGGAAGCCAAGTCAAGACGTCTTTCCAGGTTGTCTGAATCTATACCATACTGCTTCCTGACAAGCTGTGACAGCTTTGAAATCTGTGTTGTTTGATGACTGACTGTCCAGGCAGCCTGAAAGCACACTGTGCCCATCTTCTAGGACCCACAGAAGACGTCTGGCCAAAGGAAACACTTCTTACACGGTTCACTTTAACCTATTGTTTTTAGCACATGCCAGGATGGATCAGAGCTGGTCTTCAGGGAGGAAACTGTCCCAGAGGGATGTTCCTGAACCTACAGTGGAGAAAAATGGAGGCTGGGTTTCATCTTGACTAAAACCATGGCGTTTACTGAGGACCAGAGCCTGGGGATCTGACTCAGAACCTGAGTTTTCTGAGTAAGTCACCCCTGAGCCTTTTGTGCCATGAGATAAAAATCAAATGGGAACTCCCTCATGGATATAGCAGTAAAACACACGACAGAGCAACGGCAGCAGATGAAGGCTGTGGGGTGGGCAGGAAGACGTGAACGAAGCCAACACAGAACAGGACAAATTCCAGTGCCCCGCAGATTGTCATCATGCATGGTTTACCAATGGCACATGCCCTTGTGCACACCCAGAAACAACAGGCATCTGACAGCGAGGGAACCAGTCTCCTCTCCCCATTGGCTGTTGTGCTTGTGGCAGCTTAATCCTGCTCTGTGCACTGAAAATGCCTCTAAGGTCTTCTTCCCATTGCACTAACTTATCCTGTGGGCTGTCAGCAGGCAACAGAAAGAAAAACCTGTGGTGTGTGACAGAATTTACTTTGCTTCATTCACTGCATGCTAGGGACACAGAAGTGGTAATAATAATATTTGATGATGATAATAATAATATTAATAGCAACCCACTATTAGATTGAAGAAGGAAGGTGAGGGGAAACCAGAGGAGGCAGGGTATCAGCTGTTGATGGGGAAAGTTTGAGAAGGAGTTCTTGTCGGTGCTGACAGCTGCTGGCTTCTTCTCTAGCTAGGCTGAATGGCTGAAACAGGTCCTGGGCTGAGTGGCTGAGACGGGCCCTGGGTCTCCCCTGGGCAGCTTCTGCCAGACACAAAACTGAAAAGAGAAGCTCATAGATCGTGGGGTGTGTGTGGACAGGCGTGGGAGGTGCTTCTCCAAGGACATGCAGCGCTAAAGCAAGCCAGGGTGATCAGCTGGGCACAACTGTAAAGTCAGCAGCTTCTCCCTGAACAAAACTCTGGCAAGTTCAGGGGGCTATGAGGCTCAAGAAGGACAAAGGAACAGAAACAGCAACAGGGAAGGTCAAGTTCAGCTTGTACCAAGTTGTAGCAGGAGGCAAGAAGCTAAAGGGGGTAGAGGGGGATGTGTCTTATGTCCTCTTAGGGCAAAAACATCAGAGGCCAGATGAAGGGGCAGACCAGAGTGAGAAATATCCTTAATTATGAAACACAGAATCATGAAAATAATTCAAGCTATGGTGACATTTAAATGAAAGAAACTAAATCTGAGCTTGCAGTGGTTGGGGTGGAGTGGAAAAGGAGAAACCCCTAACAAGAATTTATTCTGCTTATTAAGAAAAGAAGACATCTCCAAGCTAATATGTTTTTTATTCAATCACATACAGACTGTAACACAGAAACTTAGATACAGTCTCTTGGAGACACCTGCCAGCTGGCCACTCCTGCAAACCTCCGAACAAGACCCACTTGTGTTTAGATGTGCCCCAGGTCCCTTGTTAGACAACAGGCTTGTCCCCTTGTGCGGCTCTGCTTGGTTTCTATTGTACAAAAGCTGAAGGGCTCTCCAGTCCGTTGAAACTGCTAGAACACTGAAATCATTTCTCGCAGCATAAATGGCATTCAGAATAAACACTGTGAATTGATGAAATGACCAATTATGTGAAGTAGCCCTGCCTGGTGTAATCCAAACCAAATCTTCCCCCATTATCCTCAAACTCGGAGGTGATTCGACAGCCCAGAGTGCCTGTGATTTGTGAGCCAAAAGACAGTGCCACACTCGAGGTCCAAGGAAGACCTTGGCACTTCTAGCTAATTCTTCCTATTAGTTTTATGCTAGAAAAATACCAATATACTGTTCAAGGGCTCACAAGCCAAATAACTGCTAAACAACCTAAGGCGGTTGGTTCCCTGCTGTAACTGTGACTTCAGGCTGTATCTGTCACTTCAGGCTCCCACTCCCAAGGTATTTCCCCTTAGAGCAGCCTAAGCCCCCGACTTTTTTGTTTTGTTTTGTTTTTCAACTTTATGACGGTGTGAAAACTATATGCCTTGTGGGGAGAATTGTCCTTGAAGAGCAAGGCGTGGTTGTGCACACCTGTAATCCCCAGAAGGACAGAAGTCGAAGGTTAGCATCTACTGCATAGCAAGTTTGAGCTAGCCTGAGCTACATGAGACTACCTTCAAGGGGAAAAAAGAAAAGAAACTCTTTCTAGATGAGGGGTTTAGGGCCTTGACTTCTTATACGACACTGGGCAGTAATGACTGTGCAGCTGCCACTGAACACATATTCACAAGGACAAACTACTGTCACTTCACAGTGACTTGTGTTGTCAAGCACGTACAGCATTAGGTGAATTCCTGTGCTATTTCCTCCTTACAGTAGTTGATTTGGATACGGTCAAGGAGCACCTGACATGCTACATGTCCAGTACCATGTCCCCATTGTGCTGCCCTTCGGGATTTCCCTCTCTGGGAATGCCACGTCTGTGAATCATACATACACGCATGCACTCACGCACGCACACCTCTTTCTGGTTTAGGCCTTGCTGAAATGTCACTTCCCCAAGGAAGTGATGCCCCTCTTCTGCACACTTCCTGCCAAAAAGTGAGCCTCCTCTTCCCCACGTGGCCCAACTGCGTGTCTTCCGGTTCCTGCATCCTGTACCTCACCCAGCACCCTGGCTGCACAGAATCTCTGAGCCTGGATTCCTTCCTGGTCTGATGTAGAAAGAAGAGGGAAGATGTGCGCATGGCTGAGAAAGCAGCACAGAGGTCAGGCACTGTTCTAACTTTGCATCCCTGTATCTTTAGGTATAAAGTTGCTGGTGTCAGCAACTTCTGGACAACAAAGATCATTTGGGAAGATTCCCTTGAAGTCTGAAAGAACTCTTTTAGGGTAGAGGGGTCTCAAGAACTCTAGATGTGAGGGCAAAATGGTGAAAACATCACAGAAACAAAAATGTTGGCACATCACTGCCCACAACCCCAAATTTACAAAGATTCTTATGGTTTTCAAATACATAATATAGAACACACACACAACTGAATGTAGATCCCACATACATCTGAAACCTGTAGTAGTTTATTTCCCAGTTTATATAGGAATAAGGACATTTTTAAATCATCAAGAAAAAAAAGGAAGATACACCCACCCATGCAACAGAACCCACTGCACTCTCTCAGGCATTACTGATTCTCTCCGTGGTTTTGTCATAGATACAAACCAAAAAACCTGATCCCCATAGAGTAATCTTACCTAATGTGGAACAGAACAGACTGAATCCTGTAAGAAAAAGCTCCAAGCAAACAAAACCCCACCTCTAAAAATAACCCAAAGGTTAATGGTACCCATGCAATTACTATAGCTCTACATGAAAAGGAGAGACACCGGTTACAGTGAACTTCACTTGAGAAAAATCCAAAGGGTGGCCCAACCATTGTTCCTAATCTTAGCAATTGTGTGTCAAATCCTTCTCTTTTCTTGGTCATTTAGGGCACCTATGATGGCTACAAAAGTAGAATTTACTCAATTGTATCTGTATCAAGAAAAACACCCCCAAACTCTCCGGATCCTAGTTTCACGTGCTACTGAAAAGCCTAAAGCCACGTGGCCCATGAAACAGGAACCATATCTCCCACCATTATTAGTACTCCAGAAAAAAAAATCAGTGGTAGATGCCTCTTCTTTACCACAGGAGCATCTGACCCTTCATATACACGGCTCGCTTCAGTGGACCCTTTCGCAAGACAGGTTGAACAGCGGCCAAAGGCATCAAATCCCCCATCCTGCAACGGCACAGCTCTGAAGCTCTGGGCACATTCCCGTCTACTCGCTTTCCGTGTCTGTGCTTCCCTCTTGTCCACAACTCCTGGATGAGTTGGGGTGAGATAGTCAAGAAGGATTGCCTACTTTACACACAGAGCAGACACCCACAACAGCCATAACCCAAAAGTAACGTCTAAAAGAAGCAGGCATACATCATCTGTTTTCAACCATCACTTCCCCAACTCTGACATTGCAAAGCAATTTAACAGCAAAGCTGGAGGTGAAAGACAGTTTGGATTCCTTGACAGGATCTAGCACCACATTTGAGGATGGGTTGGAACACAGTCCCCCAGTCGATGACACTAGATGACCAACTGTTCCCAGAGCATCAGAACAAACTGCAACCAACCTTCCAGGTACGCAGGAAATGTTAGGAGACAACAGGGAACAAATGTACCTCCATGGTGACAGAAATGTCAATATACCCAAACCAGCGGAGATCGTCCCAAGTATCAGAAACACATGAGAGTTTGCGTTTATCAACCAGGTGTGCACTACTGTGCACTACTGTCACATCCAACTGTCACTGTTCCAACTCCACCAAAGAAACAGCCCTGGGACAGAGGCCTGGTTTCAAACTCACAATTCCCAGCCACCAAGACACTTGAGCAGGAAGAACTAAGAAGTGGGCATTCAGACCCAGGGTACAGCAATCACACACTAGTAACCAGAAGTGAGCGCCCCGACAGGCACCATGCACAAAGAAGGAGGGAAGGAGATGAAGGAACAGGATGTGCTGCTCCTAGACACCTACCTTGCAGAAGGGCTCCGTTTCTCTTGAAGAAGGTACTGCCTGGCCAGATGGGTGGACCTGATGTGCTGGAAGAGAACACAGATGTGCGTGAGGTTTGAGAACTGGGATCCACCTCACTCCCCAGCAGCCTTTTCCTTGGCAGCCCCTTCTCCAAACTTCACACATGGCGGCCTTGGAACCTTTCCCCAGGCATGCTTTAAAAATAATTAGGTTAAAAACAGGCTTTCTTTCCCCACAGCAAAACCATCTGTGCAAATGTTCTGGTTATCATCTTGGCCAGGGTCACAACTGGCCAATGAGAGAGCATCCACAATCCACAGGCCACCGGCAAATGCATGTGGTTGGGGATTTGATTTGGTGATATCAGTAAGCACTGATGCTTGTTAACCTGTTCATGAGCTCATGGGTGCCTGTTCATGAGCCCATGGGTGCCCGTGGATGCCTGTGGCAAACAAGCCTTGTCCGTGTCTTGTGACTGAGCATGGCTGCTGGCTTCCTAGTTATACATCAGAACTTGCCGGCAATATACCCACAGTGGCTTTTCTTGCCATCTCCCCTACCAAATCCTCTCCACACAGATGTGACTTTGATCCATTCCTGCCCTCCCTTCTGTTGTTTTGCATCTTGTTTTCAATTTCTTGGCTTAAAATGTTGTACTCCATACCCCATAAAACACTCTGCAGATGCGTTGCTACCCACATTCTGGTGACAGCAGAGGCAAGAACATGAAACGAAATCAATATATCACTAAGGCGCTCACTGCATTTCTAGAGGAGCATTTTCACTGTCTAAAGACAGTCAGTGAAAAACTTTATAGCCACCCAATCTTAGTAAAAAACCCTTCGAGTGGAAAGGGGGTTATCCTCAATCAAGGACTAGCTTAAGATTAACGTTAGAAAGCCCACGGTTCACAATGCTAGCACATGCAGGCCCAGGGGCAATTTAAATTACTCTCACCAAAACAGTATATGGCAAATGATGTTGCTTAAAGCAGCATCAATCATATTCAACATTTAACAAATTAAAATTGGCCAGAGGAATACATTTGTAAGTTCATCATCACACACATGTGCCTGTGCACGCGCGCGCGCGCGC
>LOJH01042033.1:2287-14278 GCA_001685095.1 Ellobius talpinus | reverse complement strand
AGAGCTAATGGCCAAGCAGTGTTTTAATTAATATAGTTTCTGTGTGATTATTTCTGGTGAAAGCTAGCCGGGCAACCTGGAGGGAACAAAGGGCCACCCTCCTTTTGTAACAAAGATGGGAATTTCCTTGGAAAGCAGAGTTGAAAAAAAAGTTGGGAATGTCACACTGTAACTCAAGTAGGTCTTCCCAGCCTGCACATTATCAGAGGTATGCTAGTATTTTTTGAGCAATGCTTTCCACATGGCAGCTTTAACAGAAGCCTCTAGGCATCTCGGCCTTCTCAAAGGGTGGTAGCTTTAATGAGAGAAGGGATGTTGGAAGTGACTTGCAACAAGGAAATACCAAAAGGGTCATAATGTTTTCTTATTGTTATAACCTGCCAAAGTCATAGAACTGGTTATTACAAAGCCATATAGGAAGCAGATTACTTTAAATCTTTTTGAGGGTGAATTTTAAGTAAATAAAGAGGACTTGTGCTGATATTTAGAAAGAACCAAAGTCCAGGTAGCCTTGATTGACTAAAAGGGGATGTCACAATCTACAGCTGGATTATATAAACAAGAGAGTAGCTAAACAGCTTAAAATGGGGGGGTTTGTTCCAGTCCAATGAATAACTGCAACATGAATGTAGTTCTTTGGAAATTGGCCAGTGGTCATCTTAACCAGGGTGGCTATAGGTTGGGCATGGTAATGAGATGACCACTAGCAGTGGACCTGAACAGAATGGCTTTCTGTTTATTTTTGCTGAGAGGCATGAGTGTAAGTCCACTTCTCAGATAAAGTGAGGAATATTTACAAGCCAGGGCTCTCCTACTAATGTGGAGAGAGCAGAAGAACTAGCAAGAAGAATTAGCAAGCTTCTAAGTGATAACAGATATTTTTCTAGGAAGCCCAAGGAATCGATTTCAAAAACCTGGGAGCACTGAAGCTGCAGCTTTAGTGGTCCAACGCATGCTTAGTGTGTGTAAGGTACTAGATCCCACCTCCAGATGCAGGAAACCCTGACCTCGAAGAAAATTAATTCCCCGTTGATTGCAATATTAAAACCGTTCTTACGTATTACCTTCCCCTGTTCTTTAAATTCCCATGAGGTTTATAAAAAGTTACATTTTTAAGAGTTGGAAGTCACTAAATTCCATCCTCGAGGAAAGAACAATGCTCTTCTGATTAATACAAAGAATTGTTATGGTCATGGTGATCTGAACCGAGAACATCCCATCTTTACCTGGAAATGTAAGGGAGTTGAATATTTTCTAGTCTTAGTATCCAAGGTTTAGGATTATTTAGGATTAGTAGCCAAAATGTTTTCATCTTTTCTGCTGCGTAATAAGGGAGCCTGTTTTGGAGGGACTGCTAGTGGGGAGATTTGTTTCCGTTCCCTTACTCCTTCTGTCCCATTAAGGAGCATTGGAATGTTATTTCTTTAGGGTTCTTGAACGGTTATCTCCCTCTTGGGGCAACACTGTTAAAGAGCATCTTGGAGCAATAAATTAGTAGCTGTGTCAATGCCGACGTCCCTTTTCCAGTCTAGCTGTTTATTTCATTCTCTGATGTCATTTTTTTAATGGTTTTTTGAAACAGGGTTTCTCTGTGTAGCTTTGAAGCCTGTCCTGGAACTCACTCTGTAGAACAGGCTGGCCTCCAACACACAGAGATCCGCCTGCCTCTGCCTCCTGAGAGCTGGGATTAAAGGCGTGTGCCACCACTGCCTGGCATGATGTTGCCCCTTTAAGGGGTAGTTGAACTTACAGTATGATAAGCTGTACTTAGGTTTGTTCTTTTGTGTTCCAGGTCAATTAAAAAGTGCTGCTGATGGGTGAGGGTGACGGTGATGACTGTCTTACACTGCTAACTCAAGACCCAAAATAACAGGGGCATAATACAAACTCTTCAGTCGGTAGAAATGAAGCAGGGTACTCAGGGTGCTGGGGTTTTCCTTTGTGCCTGTGAGTGCTGTGCCCAGTTATCGGTAGTCCTTATAAACTAGGGGTCCTGTTCCTCCATGCTGGGGAGATAGAGATCAGCTAACTTGCTTTGCTTTGAGGTGTTTTCAGTCTCAAGCTTGTTTCAACAGCTTCATTTTGGGTTCTCATTTCTTATTTCCCCTCAGGGGTTTTTGTGGCATAATTTTCTAAAGTGGTGCAATTGAATCAATTATTTTTATTTTTTAAAAAAGAAACCAAATGTTTCTTTTTCTTTGAGCATGTTGTTGTAGTTGTATGCTGGCTAGCTTGTTGTGTTATATGCAGTCAGCAAGGTCCAATGGATGTGACCAGGGTTTGACTCCATTTGAAAGTTGTATGAATAGAACCTGGATAACCTGTGTCATAATACAACGTGTAAACCTGCATAACCTTGATAGCCATGTGACCTTGAGTGAGGCAGTTGTTCCTTAATCTTTAAAGTAGGAATGCATATAACCATCTCTTTGTGTTGTTCTTGTGAGGTTGTTGCATAATGCACAAGAAACCAAAGTCATGAATACACATTAATGATCTTAATCATAATCCCTGATAGCACATTTATCAAGCATCAGGAATTATAGAAGCTACGAAATAGGAACTAAATCATCTTCATTTGATGATAAGAACAAGTGAGCAACAGGTTAAGTACTATTTAATACTCTAAAGACAAGAAGCAGTCATATTAGGTTTCTAAAACTTTCAACTGTCCTCTGTTGTCTACATACAAATAATAGACATGAAGGGTTTGTTCATCTTAAGGAAGAACATTCTAATTAGGGATTCTGGGAGAATCTTAAGACCTTTAAAAGCCTCTTTGCTCCACATACCTCATCTTTTCTGTGTCTCCTCATTTACACTCAGCCTGTGAAAAGATGAAGTCAAAGTTACAGTGTTATGTATTTAGTAGATCCTGATAGACAACTGTGGAGGCTGGCAGAACATCCAGTAACAGACGTTTCAGTTGGGCACACAAAGGCAGATTCTGGGTCCTACATACATGCCAGTTAAACAAACAACCAAATAAAAGCCCTGAAATCTCTCTGCACATTGTAGAAATATTTCATTACAAGGGAAAGTGAAGAAATTATCTAAGACCCCTCGATTAAGATAGTTGAAAACCACAGATATACCTGTCAAAATCTTTTGTTTTGTTTTGTTTTTTTCGAGAAAGGGTTTCTCTGTGTAACAGCCTTAACTGTTCTGGAACTAGCTTTTATAGACCAGGCCAGCCTCTGGCTTAGAACTTACAGAGATCCACCTACCCCTGCCTCCAGACTGCTGAGATTAAAGGCGTGAACCACCACTGCCCAGCATAATCTTATTCAT
This sequence comes from Ellobius talpinus, assembly GCA_001685095.1. Classification (NCBI taxonomy): domain Eukaryota; kingdom Metazoa; phylum Chordata; class Mammalia; order Rodentia; family Cricetidae; genus Ellobius; species Ellobius talpinus. The sequence continues at coordinate 10,987 of LOJH01042033.1, read as the reverse complement.
GTTATTGTTATTAGGTAATCTTGTAAGCATTCACTCTTCATAAACATAAATAGAAATTACTTTTGCTAGTGACAGCATAGCACACACACACACACACACACACACACACACACCCCAATCATATAGACCGGTATAATCAAGGATTTGAAATAAAGCCATATAGCTACAGTCATTGAATCTTTGACAAATTTGCCCTAAGAGACAGGCTCTGTAACAAAGGGTGCTAGCGAAGCTGAATATTCACATGGAGAAGAGGAGAAGAATGAAATTAGATCTTTGTTTCCAATCATGCATAAAAATCATTTCAAAATGGAGTAAGACTTTTTCTTTAACTTGAATGTTGAATTTATTATAGGAAATATAGGGGAAATATTTAAAGATCTAGGAAGGGAAGAAACTTATGGGGAAAAATCCAGCAGCATATGAAAGTATTTATTTATTTTCACAGGCTGGGCATTGTTTGCTAAGGAGAATGGAGAAAGTAGGGAAATGAGTTGTTGCTTCTATTATACACACTTTGAAGTGGTAATATGTCCTAAAATTATTTTGTAGTGACAGCTGTGTAAATTATATGTATATATATAACCCATTGAAGAATATATTTTAAACATGAACTTTAAGACATGTACATTATATTACGAGGTTGTTAAAAAAGTCTTCATCAGGTAATACAACAGAGATCTGGAAAAGAAACTGGGTAGGTAGGCGAGAGGAGGTGAATGTGATCAAGGTAGCAGATGTACACATATGAAACTGTCACAAATCCTTAGTTTTGTAGCAATAAAGAGTGAAGGCAATGTAAAAAGCAGCCTGTCATTCCACTGCTTACTTTCAAATATGGTAAAGCCTATCACCCATGTTTAGCAGACCTGTTTTGAATAGGCCACAATAAATAAGAAACTACTTTGTATAATCACCCTGACCCTGAGACTTCATATTAATCTGGCCCCACTTCTTTACTTTCTAATCTGTCCATCAGGCATTTTCTGGGTGAGAAGTTGGCATTCAAGAGTCTACTTCTCAAGCTAAACCAAACCTGCCTCCGTTGTTGGTTATTACCAGTTATGGTAGTTTGAATGTAATTGGTCCCCATATGCTCATAGGGAGTGGCATTATTAGGAGGTGTGGTCTTGTTGGAGGAAGTGTGTCACTGTGGAGGCAGGCTTTGAGGTCTCATATATGCTCAAGCCATGCCCAGTGTCTCAGTTTTCTTCATGTCACATGCAAATCAAGATGTAGCTTCTTTTCCACTCTTAGCTCCTTCCCCAGCACCATGCCTGCTTGCACGCCATCATACCCCATCATGATGATGATAATGGCCTAAACCTCTGAACTGTAAGTGAGCCACCCCAGTTAAATGTTTTCCTTTATAAGAGTTGCTGTGGTCACGGTGTCTCTTCACAGCCATAGAAACCCTAAAGAAGACAGAAGTATTGTCTTGTTCTCTTTCCTTTACAGAGCTTTTACATAAAGGTCAAGGTATCAAGCTAGCAAATGTGGGATTGAGGTTCAAATGGCTTCAAAAAGGAGAGAGCTTTGAAGTCTGAAAAGATTCCAGCTGCTTGGCCAAATCCACACTCTATTATTTGGGGACATGATCATATCTTACAATGATAGTTCTTAATCATTTTAATTCACATTAGTGGTTTGTTTTTTTCCCCAGTTTTTCTATACCTACTTTCCCTTCTTTTCCCCATTTCTTTCTCAGTCTGCAATCTACTAACAACAGAGCAATCTGATTCTTGGTTTCTTTTCTCTTAACCTAGAAAGCATGTAAAATGTCAAGTGTCAGGTGGGGATTGGAATCTGAAAACATGCTTTTCCTGCTCGCAGTGCAGAGGACCCGGGCCTTATCCAGAAACAACAAATGTGCTTTGTGGCAGAAGGAAGTCAGCCTAGAACCTTAAAAGCATCAGTGACTTACCCAAGGTATGTCACAGGCTAGTTAAAGATAGGGTGCTTTATTCAAGAAATAGATGATGAAGGCAAAGAACTTGCTTGGTTTGCCTAGGATGCCTCCTGGGATTTGTCCCTGGCTCTGAACATCCTCCAACAAGCACTGACCTGTTAGCTGATTATCCATTGGTTAACTGACTCTTCAGGCACATTAATATTTGCCTAGAGATATACAAGGTACTCACTATCCCCCACCTCCAATCACAGGAAAACTCAAATAAGGAAAGATCACAACCTCCAACATAATAATTGTATAAAATGCTTCTGATTGAGTTTGTGGGGTTGGCCTGATTTCGTTTGCAACCTGCTTTCCTGCTGCACCATCAAACAGTTTGATTGAAAGCAACTGGGCTTTCAGGGAGTCTTAGAGGATGAGTCAAATGGAGGGGAATGTATTTGGGGAGTGGTGAGCGTGCCTCTAACAAGTGAAAGCTACAGGGGCATGATTAATCCTTTCAATGGAAACTTGGGTCTACTGTCTCTATTTTGATGGTAAAATCTCACTCGGGTTCTGTAGAATATGCGATATAGAACAGGAGATGTACTTATATATAAAGAGCTTTGACATAGTCCTGGAACTTGTGATGTTCTCTGAATCTTTCCTGTTAAAAATTACTTCCCAGGTGTTGGAATATTTTTGCTGACTGGAAGAAGTCACAGTCTCCCCACAGCTTGTCAGCTTATCTCAATAGCTTGGCAACACGGGGCTCCCTCCCTCCAGCAGAACTTCCTGCCTCTACCTGCCCTTATCTGGAGAATGGCCCTGGGCCTGCAGGACTGATCTTATCTGAAAGCTATCTCTAAACCAGATGCCTGTCTCTAAACCAGACGCCTGACTTATCTTCGGCTTGAACCCTGACATAGATTCCTGCTAGCAGCCTTCTTTGCAGCATACACTAGGAAGCTTAGGACAGGAGCATGCCTCTTAATGCAAATTAGGTGATGCCCCAGCCACTGTCCTCAACCATTATATCCCCTTTCCTTCCTTGAATAAACTAGAGTTTTAACACTTAACGGAACCCTGTTCACTGGTCCCTTTTGTTCCCTATCCACTCACAGACCACGTGGAGGAGTAAACTGCACCCAGGCTGGGTGAGAAGTAAATTTTAGCTCTTTATTTTTGTAAAACTATGAACTCTAGCTATGGTGAAAAACGCAAATGGAATCCGTCTCAAGTGTCATTTGTTTGGATGGTCTTGTGGCTTGAGTTGCTTCTTCCAAAATGCGATAGTGAAGTCCTCTTGTGCTTCAGAATGCAGCCTTGTTTAGAAATAGTGTCACTGCAAATGCAATGAGTAGAGATGAAATCATTCAGAAATGGGGTGGGCTCTTAATCTCACTGTTGTCCTTATAAGACATAGGAGACATGGAGAGATCACATATGTAGATGGAGATTGGGGGATGGTGATAGAGGGCCAAGCCACACCAAGAGTTGCTGGCTTCTAGACTGTTAGCCTCCTGAACCCTGAGAAAATAAGGTTCTATTGTTTTAAGCCACCTAGTTTGGACACTTTGCTATACCAACCTGAGGAAGCTGGCAGATTACTTCTACCAGAATGGACGTGTGCTCATAAACATCTCTTCTACAGACAATTAAGACAGTGTATGAACCAATTAAATTTTAACAATTGTTTTTAATCAGTGTTGATAGGTGCAATATAAGTCTAATGTGAGCATGACATATATCCGATTCTAGGGTAGCAGGTATTTTCCTTCCAAAGAGAAGTTGTGATGTCCTGGGAAGAGCCAAGGATAGTGCTCTAAGTTCATTAGCATAATTGTTCAGTTTCATGTTAAGGGAAATTCTAAATACTGGAAGGAAATTGAAGAATGACTAAGGAAGAACTGAGTTATAGAAGCAGTGTAGATTTTTATCAGTAGGTAAATTGATAAGGCATAGTATATAATCCACAATAAATCCTGCTATAAAAAAGTGGAGTTATATCCTTCTCAGAAAAATGGGTGGAACTTTTCTGTTAAGTTTAGTTAAGCTAAAATAAGCCATATATGGAAATATGGGTAATATCATATTGTTTTTCCTCATATGTAGACCAAGAAACAAACAGAAAAAGGAAAAAGGAAAGAAAAATATATGAACATATAAGGTAAGAGGAGTTGGGGAGGGTAGTAGAGCAAGAAAGAGTGGTAGAGAGGGTGGATGTGAGAAAGCACAATATATCTAGAGACACACTCAATGGAACCTACAGATCTATGTAATTAACATGCATTAGTTTATACAAAAATGAATAAAGAGTTACTAGAAAGGCCCAAAAACCTATGGGACAAACGGTGCCATAAAGATACTCAAAATTTTGGAACTGCTGCAGTAGCAGTGGAAAGATGAAGCAAGAAGGTAGCCATAATACATGACTCTCAGTTTTCATTTAGGCTTCCATGCATTTGAAGACACATTCTTAGTGAGGAGATCTAAATCTTCCAGGGCTCCTATCCGCTGCAGGAAACTGATTTTGCTTTACTAATCCATACATATAACACAGAGGGAGAAAAGGCAAATAAATAAATTGAACCTCCACCTGCCAAATCTTCAGGGAAAATTTTGGTTTCCTTCAAAGGCATCTACCATCTAGGCTTCACTCCCAGAACACTCAAGCTCACCCACATCTGCTTCTTCTAGGTTGGTCCTCAACTTCTCCTTTCAGAATACAGATTTGAATGAGAAAAGTTGCCAGCCCAAATGGCATCTTATGAGACACAGGCACATTTTATTTTATTATTTTTTAAATAGAATCACAGACATGCTATTTTACCCCATCTAGTTCAATTTGCCTTTATAGAAATTATGACCATATTCTGAAAAAACCAAAACAAAAGCATTTTCATACCAAAGAGAATTACTAATTCCTTGGTAAAGTCTAATAGAGATCTGGTTGTAATTTTTGTGATTCGAAATAGAAAGTAAATTGGTAAATTAGTCTGTTAATTGTGGTTGAGAGCAAATCCAATGTACAGTTTCTGTTGATGCTTAAACTGGTGAAGGCAGAAAGCTACATACTGAGGACCTGGGTGTAATCCAGCTCAGTCTTTCTACTATGGATGGGGACACCGAGACTTCATGCTGACAAGCTTTTTATGGTCTAGTCTCCTTGACAAGGCTACCAAGTACTTTGATAAGATGCTATTTCTGGTGGGTCTCTGAGGAAGAGAATGGAGTTTGACTCAACAGGTAGGAGAATGGTTTTCCCTTATTTTAGATGGGCACCATCTAATCCTTCAAGGGACAAAATAGAAAAATGAAAAAACACCTGTGGAGGAAGGCCAGATTATCGTTCCTGGATCTGAGACTTCATTTTGTCCTGACCTTGGACATGAGAGCTCTTGGTTTTCAGGTCATTAGGCTCCCCAGGATTACTCCAGCCCCTACTCTGTAAAGGGCTGGGCCTCTGAGTAGAAGTTATGCCATCACGCATCCCCCACTTCAGACTTAGAATGAGTTTCATTATTGCTGTTTCCTGGACCTCCAGCTTCAACATAAACTTCTTGGATTCTATCATCACTTGAGTCTGTTACCATAAAAGTTCTCCTTCCATACACACATATATGGAATATGAAATAAATATGTATATATGTAATATGAAATATGTTACATATATTTGCTGAATACACTGTTGGTTCTGTTTCTCTAGAGAACTTTTATATAGGCCATGAAAAGCCATGTGACATCTACAGTCACATGGAAAACTGAAGGCCAGCCGGTCTCTCTAGGATTGGAGATGACACAGGCTTCTTTAGTATCCAAATACATTACACAGTTCTGAATTTACCGCCTCTGGCTCTCTGCACTACCAATTAACTTCACTTTAAGATCATTTCCTCCATGGAAATAGATATTAAATAGCCTGGATGCTCTATAAACTAGCCATGGTTTTGGAAACCACAAGGCTTTTCCTATAAAGTTGGAGGCAGCTTTGGATATGATCCCCAACTTAAAGGCCAACAAGTGATAAATCTGCAAACTACCCAAAGATAGAGTTGCTTGGAGGAAAAAGACCATGCTTTCAGGTTTTGCCAAGTAGCCATGAGACTCTGCCAGTAAACTGAATATTACTCAGAAACAGTCCCTGTTGGCCTCTGCCTGGTCTTCCCAACTAGTTTTATTAAAACATAAACAACTGAGCTCTTCACACATGAGGATGAGGAATAAATCAAGAAACTGAGATGAAATTGGGTGAGCTTTGGAGAGAGCTGCTGAGTGAGTGAGTGCTTAAGGGGGTGCGAAGGCCACTTTATTCTTGGGTCTCTGTGAAAACATCTGGGGCTCTGGAGACCGTGTCTCTCTCCACTCACTCTTGGTCCAAAGTTGTATCTGAATCATTTTAAATGCTAAGGAACAAGGTTGAAGATTAAACTTAACAGCCAGTGTCAATTATTTTGGCTATGGGATGGCAAAAGGCTGGCTTGATGGAATAAATAACTACTCACTTGTAATGAATTCTGACAATTGAAACACAATGAACTGTGCCAAAATGTGGTTTTGTTGAAATCTACCTGTTGGTGGAAAGTTGAGTGGCAGGATAGCAAGCCAGCAGTCGGAATTAAACAACAACAACAACAAACCACAACAGCCTATTTTTGTTGTCCAGACCCTTTGTACTTCATAATCATTTGGGAAATTGATAAGTTGTTAGGAATTCCAACTTACTCATAGGGTGTCTGATGACATCTGTAGTGGTTTGAATAGGAATGGTCCCTATAGGCTCATATATTTGAATGCTTAGGAACTATCATTAGGAGGTGTGGCCTTGTTGGAGTAGGTGTGGCCTTGTTGGAGGAAGTGTGTCACTGGGGGTGAGCTTTGGGGTTCCAAAAGCCCAAGTCAGGCCTAGTGTCTCTCTCTTTTCCTGCTGCCTATGGATCCAGATGTAGAACTCTCAGCTACCTCCCTAGTAGTATGTCTGTCTGTTTGCCTCCATGCTTTCTGCCATGATGATAATGGACTAGAGACCTCTGAAACTGCGAGTCCCAGTTAAATACTTCCTTTTATAAGAGATGCTGTGGTCATGGTGTCTCTTCACAGCAATAGAACAGTGATTAAGATACCATCTATGTATTGCATTATAAAGGGCAGCTATGTCTGGGGCTACTTGTCTAAGGTTTTTCTTGAGATTGATGTTGTCCCCCCAAACTATCTGCAACACTGGGGTGAGGAATGGTTTCTGTTTGTTTTTGCCTTTGAATCTACTGGCCTCGAGAACAGTCCTTGCATGTGTACCTAAGTACAAATGCAATTTAATGTGGGTTTGAGTTTTGTGTTATTTTCCTTAAGACAGCTCTACCCTGCTGCTTTTAAAATTAAGAGTTAGGAAAGAAACAGTTTACTAATCAAGAAAATAAAAAAGTACAAGACAAATCAAATAGCTTGAGATGCTTTCGTCCCTGCCCATGGCTTACTCAGCATTCCCAGCCCTGTCTTTTTTCCATCTTAGCTGTCTTATTCTTGTGTCTCTGGACCTAGCTTTTGTGTATGTTGGCTTCTGGTGATGAAAGAAAAGGACGAAGGCTTTTGTTCAAGAGAGAGAAGCATGCCACCTTGCTTTCTATTGCTTTAATATTAGTGGTCATTCTTTGCTTCTCTGTGTGTGTTGGTTCTGTCTGTTGATGTCTAATACTCCAGACCTGACCCTTCTCCCCTGACCCTCTGTCACCTGCTGCCATTCTCTGACCATTAGCCTGTACCATATTCCCAGAGGTCTTGGGTTTCTCTAGACTGTACTTAACCTCATGGTATCCTGACTCTGTGTCTGACTTGATTTGTATCTTCCCTGAAGACACCTCCCTTGGGCAGCAACGTTTTATATAGGGTGTTATTTGGTTCTTCTCCCCTGTGCAGGCTCTGACCAGGAACCAGGGACTGTGTAGAGTGGTCAGAGGCCTCTGAGGCCACTTTGGAAAGAGCTTTGCTGGAATATGGGGCAGCAGTGATAATCAGTTTCCCTAAGCCGGGAATTAATCTAGTAGAAAAAGAGAACAACAAGAATTAAATGAGAAAAGAAAGTAACACTACGAATAGAGTGGGAGCCGTGGGTAAGCAGCAGGACCACAAACGGCCCTCCTTCTCATTGACTGAGATAGCCACTTAGCTGAAGTGGTGAGTGAGTAGGAACCACGAGGATGAAAAGGAGACACAGAAGACTACATTACCATGAAGAATTTGATGGTAGCCTTGATTTGTCCTTCCCTATACTCTACACACACACACACACACACACACGACAGTGATGTTACTTTAACAGCACTCTTAGGAGTTTATTAACCCTGTCTCCAAGCTATCTGTGAACACCATATGTTTCACAAAAGCCACCTGAAGAGTTTCTAGAGCATCACATGTAGTTGGAAGTGCAAGAGGTGTGTCAGAAGTAAGGTTTCTCAAGTTCAGCATGACTAATATTTGAAGCTGTTAATTTTACTATATTGAGGTGTTGTCATGTGCATTGTAAGCTATCTAACAGAAGCCACGGGCTATGGTAGTTCTGCCTTGGCCATGGCAGTAAGCATTTCCAGGGGTGAGGATGAGACTTAGTAGTAGAAAGTTTGCCTAACCAAACCAGGGTGTGGGTGGCCCCTGAGTTTGAGCACAAGGAATGGAGAGGAAGAGGGAGGGAAGGAGGGAAAGAGCAAGAGAGATAGAGATAGAGATAAAGATAGAGATAGATAGATAGGTAGATGATATAAAGATAGATAGATGATAGATAGATAGATAGGTAGATAGATAGATAGATAGATAGA
>LOJH01042032.1:0-14278 GCA_001685095.1 Ellobius talpinus | reverse complement strand
ACCTAAGGGCTGGCCTATCAAAAGGCCAAGGCAGTTTATTAACCAATAAAAGTAGCACATAGACAGATAACTCTCCTCCATCAATAGACATTTGTTAAAAGTAGCTCTCTCTGGCATTACAATCTCTGTGATCTCTTGCCTCACACCCCAACCTTACAATGTTCAACAGTTATTCTCCTAGGTTCTACCAATGCAGCATTTTGCTATGGCTTCATAGTCCTCTACTTCCTTCTATCACCATTATCTTTTCTTAGGATCAGGACTATTCTCAGACAGCTTTAATACTGTCCTATTTTGTTCTTAATCCTACCCCCTTTAAGAACTCTATCTCCCCCCATTTTAAGTAATGTTTCCGGGTAGAAATTCACCTATTACCTTAGAGCAGAAATGCCTGTGTTTGCAAGTTCACTCCTTACTACTTACTCATGTAAGAGAGAACTGAAAGAGGATTTCCAGTCTTTCCCTTGTGAGAATACAGTGCATCACTGGGAAAGATGTTTTCTTACCACACCAGGCACAAAAAAGACTGGGATATGAGACACAAAACCACTATGTCCCTATCACTAATAAAATCATGTCAAAGAGCCAAATGTCTTCACACCTAGCAGAAAGAAAACATTGTGGATTAGGTCACTGGTAACCAGATCAAATCAGCTATTTTGGCCATTTTATAACAACCCTTTAATAACCTAGGAATGCTGGAACACCTCCAAAGGAACACAAATTTATTAATTCTGAATAGCAAACTCTCATGCAATAAACATTAAGAATCTTAGGTTAAAATTATGGTTTAGGATCTTGGTCAGTAAGAAATTCTCTGGGTGGCAAAAATGTATATAAAAGCAAAAAGAAAGAAATTTCATTATTTTCCTGTGCTTTCTTTACTACTTTTTCACCCTAATATTTCATTGCTATAGACTTCTCAAGAACCACATACAGTCCTGCCTAGAGGTTATCTACAACTCCTGGTAGTTTAGATTCTTCCTAGAATGTTCTAGCCTCTCTGTAGCACCAGCTTCTTCAGGCACAGCAGAGGCCAGTGGTATGTGACCAAATGAAGAAAACACTCCTCGTTTGTTCTTCATGGAAGTCAGTGTGTATTTTCTGCTGGCAATTCTGGAAAAAGCAGTCTGCATACACAGATTTCCGTACTTTACAGGAGCTGCAGGGTATAAACTCAAACATAGGTAAGACCTCAGGAAATTTGAGAGTAAAGCCTTTAGAAAGAAAGTTATGGGAAGAAAAAGAAAAAAAACAAGTGGGAATATATAGCCTATCTTCTCTAAGCATGATACTTAGAACCCTTCCACTAAGTGTGTCATGAATCCTCCCTTGTCACAGTGCTGTTGACCATTATGGAAATCACTGTTTTGGATATAGTGTTTCTGTGTTTTCACTCTACAGATCATGTTCAACCTCACTGTCTCTCTCCCCTGTCTTACTATTCATGACTACAGATTTTATATAATTTTATTTTTAACTTTAACACATAAAGTAACAATGTTCCTTGTGTCATTTTCACACATGGTTTTGGTTGGACCACCCCTCCTCACTCCTCTCCACTATCTCTGTTTTCTCTCCCTGCTTGCATCATTTTTCTTAGTAGTATTTCCCCTTCTCTTCTCATATCACAGGTGTTGGACTACCTTTCCCATTGCTCTCCCTAAAAGCTTCTTTTTCCTCTTTCATAGGGTCATTTCTAGTTTTCCTTCATCTGTGTTTACTCATGCTCATGCAGATATGCATATACAAGTATTAGAAGCTAGGATATACATAAGAAACAGAAAATAGGACATTTAGCTTTCTGAGTCTGGGTTACTTCGTAGTTCCATTGAGTGCCCTGTATACTCTATAATTTTGTTTTCCTTTATGGCTGAATAAAATTCCATCATAGGTATGTACTACTTTTTCATTGTCTTTTCATCTGCGGGCAATTGTCTAGGCTGACTCAATTTTCTAAATGCGGTGAATAGAACAACAGTGAACACGAATGTGTATATACCTCTATTCTAGCACATAAGTGCTGGCTAATATGATAGTTCTAATTGTAATGCCTTTTCTTTGATCAAAAATTTCTGTGGCCCTGAAGGCATGCGTTTCTTCATTCCTAATAAACACTGGAGTGGAAAGAGTATAGAAGTGTTACCAAATTTACTGTCGTGTCTCAAAACAGGATTATGACACTCTATCTCACATGAGTAGGCACTGTTTATTTACAGAAATATTCAGTAAAGAGAATAAGAACCTCCATATAGTAGAATCGAGATCAAAAACTGCATAGCAAAATTCTTCCTTTTATCAAACCCCCTCTTGTCCACTATGATTTAAACCGTATGCTCTTTTTTCTCTTACTGGAATGACAAAGGCAACTGCTTACACTCTAGTTCAATGTGGCAAAGAGAACACGTGAAAAACCCCATGGTTCATTTCCAAATGAAGAACTATGATGATACAAAGCTTTAAAAAAAGAATGGAAATTTAAAAGAAAAGAACCCATAGGAATAAAGTGAAATATTTTGTGGAATCAGATGTAGTAGAGTACAGTAATGATTGAAATCAGCTTGCAGCTGGGACAGCATACAGATGGGTGGAGCTACATAGCTAGTGAAATTAGAGTCTGTGTACGATTTCTCTGTGACGCTGGTGTTACGCTTTGGATCTTTATTGTCCCTGAAAGGCCTAATGTTGAAGTCTTCAGTGCTAATATGTTGCACTACTAAGTTAGATCCTTGCAGGGGGACATTTCCTTGAACGAAATATTGAAGCTCTGATCTCTCTTTCTTCTTTGCCCTGCCTGATTGCCTGCCTGATGCTGCATAAGCAACTTCTCTCACTAAATGCTTCCCATCATGCTAGGCTTCACAAGTCCAAAAGTGACACAGCCAAATGACTCTGGGCTGAAACCTCTGAAAACATGAGCCGAAATAACCCTTCTACTTTTCAGTTAATTTAGGATTTCTCACATTTATTGTCATAACAATAACAATGTGACTAAAACGGTTGGGGACCAAAGTCACTTGTCTCACATCTAAAAAGGCTCCAACATAATTTTGCCCACACTGTGTTGTTCTCCAAAATACATTGGATATCCAAGGTTGGCAGGTGTAGTTGAGGTCCTACTTCAAGGGCATTGTGAAGGAATAGTACCTCACATTAAAACAAAAGTAGAAACAAAATATCAAGGCAGGAGGAATCTAGTCTGAGACAAGCAAACTCCAAGGTTAGAACTAAAGTGTCTGTCAAAAGGCATGATACAATCATTTGTGAAGGAATAAAGGGCTCATTCTAGATAAAATAAAATCTCATAGACAATAAGCTCTTAAACAACAGCTAGGAAAACAAGAAAAATTCAGAACTAAGGCAGGAAACTTCAAAAAAAGTAAGAATTTACATCTGAAAAGAACACAAATATTTCAACCTAGAGTGTAGTATAAGAAAATTTCAAACACTTAAAACAAAGCAAAAGGAGAATAAACCCCAAGAAATTATAACAGGATTACAAATAACATGGCAATATTTTAAAAACACAATTTGAAAACTTGGAAGAAAATACAATACTAAAGATAAGATAAACAAAGCCTAACAGATTTTCTAAATAATACATCTAAAAGGAATTTATAAACTAGAGGATGGAATTGATGAAGTATCTTTGTGAGTAATTTTATGAAATAAAAAAGCAAATGAGACATTAGGAGACACAGAGGACAAATTAAATGAGGTGAAAATATACATGAAAGGTACTTTTAAAGCACTGGGAAGGTTGAGGCAGGATTACCAGGAAGGCCAGTGTGGGAGACATGGAAGCTTTTCTCAAAAAATTAAATGGGGGGGGAGTTTTCAACGTTTGGGTTTTGACACTCATAAGGGTCACATATCAGATAATCAGATATCCTGAATGTCATATATTTATACTATAATTCATAACAGTAGCAAAATTACAGTTATGAAGCAGCAATGTAATAATTGTATGGCTGGGGATCACCACAACAAGAGGAACTGTATTAAAGGATCATAACATTAGGGAGGTTGAGAATCACTGATAGAGGAGAAATTATTATTTTTATAAAAATGACAACTAACAAATAGATTTCTAAGTACTTTGACTGAAAAACAACCATACCACCAGGCATGCTAGTGCACACCTTTAATCTCAGTACTTGGGAGACAGAGACAGATAGATCTCTGTGAGTTCAAGGCCAATTTGATCTACATAGTAAGTTGCAGGTCAGCCAGGACTTATGTAGAGAGATGCTGTTTCAAAAAAACCAACCAACCAAACAAACAAACAAACAAAAACAGCAAAAAGCAATCATACCAAACAGACTAAAGGAACATAAGTTATACATAAACACATTTTAGTATGCTCATCATAGTAAAAGAAAATATTTCTAGATAAAAAAATGCCTAAAACAACTAAAATCAAATAGTTCATTTTTTAATCAATAAACAAAAGAAGACAGGAAGCCATTTAGAAATAACTTCAGAGTGCTGAGGGAAAAGGAGTATGTACCTAAAATTTTATACCCAGTGAAACTATCACTCAAGGATGACTTCAGACATTTTGTGTGTAAGGGTTAGAGAACTTTGGCACTACTACTCATAAAAAGAGATTGCACAATGAAGAAATATTAACTTTCTCAGAAGCAAACTGCAAGAGCAAGGAAAGGAAAAACAAAGCTTGTTTCTGTGCACTCTAAAACTAGCTTTTAAGTCATTTTATTTTACCTTTTCCTCTGGGTATTTACAATCTCGACTCTCTTAACACGTTCCTTGTTCTGTTACAATAGCTGCTAGCCTCTACATTCCATTTTTAGTCAATAATTGTTTTCTACTGATAATCCATAATTTACAAAGTTGTGGTTTAGATAAGATCCAATTACCATTAGGCCACTTTGTGAGACTTCTTAGAGAGGTTTCATAGTGATTTAGAAGGTTAGTTATCTGGCAGACTAAAGAAAAGATCTCCAGAGTAACCATTTAGTCAGAAATACTGCTCTCTCATTTGCCAGAGCCTCGTGAAATTCAGTTTAAGCAGAAGCAAATGAACACACTTAAAAAACAGCAAGCTCATGTAGGAATTTACTCTGAAAGGTAACTTTTAGATTGGTCAGTTCCTTGTGTCTAGAAGCATGTACTATCATTAACAAACATTCAAAGAATGATAGATCTGTGTGTGACATTTTGTCACTTGGGAAAAATGCCTGTTTGTTGAAATGTACTTACTAGGACAGAAAAGTATAGTTTATAAAGTAGTATCAATAAAGTAGTACACAGTAAAATGAAAACATGCAAATAATTTCGAAGAGTTCTCTGACTCCCTAAAGTCCACTCAGGAGCCTTCATCTCGATAATTCTGTTCTACAGCATAATGAATAAACCTAGTAGATGGAAGGGCCTTTATTTGCAGATCTGAAGACCGTTAGATAGCTTTTCCTTGGATTGCCATTGGACTGGCAGACATTCTCTGAATTTCTCCATGGTTCCAGGCCTTTGGTGCAGGAACCAGACAGCAGTCATTTCAGAATAAAGTGTAATTGAGGGGGAAAATACCTCAGAAAAGTTCTCTAAGCACACACTGTGAAAGTAGCCTTCCGAACGACCATGTGAAAAAGCCTCTCACTCTCCCCAGTTCTGCTCTTAACAGTGTGTACCTAATAACTGTGCAGTGTGGAGGAGGTGACTGTCCAGCAGGCAGGCAGCTTTATGCTGCCATAAACCTTACTGGTTCAGTTCCTTTGATTTATGAACAGCTTCTCATCATTTCGAAGCTATGCTTGGATGTAATTCCAGCACTAATTGTATAGGACACGTGCCACAATGAAACAACCCCCCTGTTACCCACTGCCCAGGGCAGGAAGATGCTGTTTATAGCTATAATTACTTTTTCCCTTTTCATTCCCTTTCAAATGATTAAAAGCCTAATGAAAATCTGTTACTGGGTACCCAATAATATATTAGAACTCAGAATGTGTCTCATTTGGGCTATAAAGTGTATTTAGGGGTCCAGCTTAAGTTGTCTAAAAGTGTTCTATTGTTATTTCTGACTGGAAGTTTCCCTTCTAGGGGAGTTTAGGAAGATTAGCCGGGTTAGGTGAAGAGGAAAAGCAGAGACACACAGTTTGAGGAAAGAGAGGCAGACTGGATTACCTGGGCAACGGGGGCAACACAGATGAGGGATATGCATGGGTGAGAGGCAGTGGAGACTTGGACATCTGACTCGGCTGCAAAGCACATTCCCATTCTGAAAGAGAGAAGGCAGAAAAAGAGAGAGAGAAAATGTCTTTCAAAGGTCACTGGGATTCTGCCAGTTTGGGAAACAGTCATGCAGGGACTCACCCAGACAGTGAATAATGCATTCCCAAGAATCTGAATGCAATCATCCTTCTAAAAAAAACACCAAACTCCTTTGCTCACTCTTAGCACCTTTGCTGGGTTGGTTGGTAGCATATCAGCATACTTTGTCAGAAGCTGGGTTCAACAGTCCCAGTTTTCAAAGCTTCCTATTAAATATGGGAGGCTTCCTCTGGCCTGGCTCTGGGATAGTTCTACCCTTCCCAGTTCTAGCGGCATGACTTTTCCAAGAGTCCATTCTGATTTCATAATCACCTGCCTGATGCCATGGAAGAGAAGGGGTGGTGAGTAATAGGTCACCTAAGAGCTGCTTCCCAGCCCTGTGCACAGAGACATCCCTAGCATGCGAGTCCTTGCATTCTACAAGAACCAATTCTGCCTTGATTCAATAGGCTGCGTGACTACTCTCCTCATTTCCCTTTTCAGCCAACATTTGTTTCTGAGAACAAGCTGGGACTAGAAATTGAGCTGATAAGCTAGTATGACATGAACCCAACTCTGACAGCTCTCAGTCATTGCCATAACAAAGCAAGCTTTGGAAATACATTTTGCATTTACATTTCCCATCCATAATTCATCTGAAGGAAGGGTGACTTTCATCTGTTAGGCTGTTACAGGGTGGCGGGTGGTGAAGTCCACAGAGAGAGTATGCCAGTGTGTGAGCTGCTGGCATCAGGATCATGTTAACATTTTCACTGTCTTGGGGACTTCAAAGCCTTGGCCCCCAAGGGCTAGCTGTCCATCTCCAATGTACTAAGTCCAGAATCTGACAAAATAATGCCATACCAGGCAGTTAATCAGCTCCCAGATGCTCTGTTTAATACAGGCCTTAGTCATTTAAAGAGGCAGGCTTCTTTTATCCTGAGTGGAGTCACCTTACTATGCCTCTTTCTTCTCCTTGTGTGCCTTCTAGAATAAAGTTTTGTAATATTGCATCTGGAAACAGAAGACAGGCTCTTAATGTACAACACTCCTCAGACTCAGTTGGTCGCATATGGAGATGAGCTCAGAAACACATCACAAAGCATTCTTACTGGTGGACAAGAAACCTCAACTTTTAATGTTGTATACTGAACTCTGTTCTAGATACCAAAGATTAATAAGAGCACTGCTAACCCTAATGATAATGATGACAATGGTAATTAGCATCTCTTACTCATTGTTTTATATGAATTAGTGAATTTAATCCTTACTACGATATATGAAATAGGTAATATCATTATATCTTTATTTTTGAGACAAGTGGACTCAAGCTGATTATCCTTATGACTCAACTTCCAGAGTGCTGGGATACACAGGTATGCTCCACCATGCTAGACATTGTTGCCCTGTGTTAAAGAGGAAGCTGAAAGAATCTAAGAGAAGCTATAGGTAAATTACCCAAAATACCATGCATCATAGGTGACCTACGTTAGAGTCTAGAAATTAGTCTACCGCAAAGCTAAACCCCACAAACCCTGAATACCACCTGATAATATAATACCTGAAGAGGGCTTTATACGTGGCAAAATTTTGAAAAGCCAGAAGTTCTTTTCAAATGGCAAAAAGAATAGGCCCTGTGAGTGACTGGGCCTGCTCTACCTGGGCACATAACAGAAGTTACTTACATGAAGCCCTTACAATAGTTCATTCTACGCATTCGGAATTCTCAGTTTTTAAAGATTATGATGAGGCTTTCCTTCCCAAATGGCTTAATGATGTGGTTTTCATCAAGGCAACTAAACACGTCTGAAGGCATTATTTGTTGCCACAATTGGGCTTGCCTCTACTGTCATCTAGAGGGTAGACTAATTTTCCTGCTATCTGATTCTTCTACCTTCTCCTACTATGTCCTATACAGGTTGTCTAAAAGGCTACAGAAATCTATTTAAAGTAAATATTCAGATATTTTAAGAAAGACAAACCGAACTTTAACAGGAAAAACATCAGGAGAGATATTCCTTGCAATCTTGTTCCCATCCCTTTTCCCAGCTCCCTTTAAGGCGGGTCTCAAATTTGCTTTGCAGCCAAGAATGTTCCTTCTATTTATTCTCCTCTCTGAACCTTGTCTGTGCTGAGATAATGGATGTGATCCATGACACTTGGGGGTTTACTAATATCTTTCATGCTTTTAATCCCCTAGTCTCCCTGGCAAATTGAGTACTGATAACCTCCCTGTGTGCCAAAGAATGTAGTGGGAAATCTTCCATAATAAAGCATTATACCTCTGTGCAGATGCAGTTCACACAGTAAACCAGTCCATAAGGTTCCAGGTAGGGATGCCATTTCTCACCCACTCTATACTTCTTGTCTTGAAATGCACAATATGTTTCTGAATCTGTTCAAAAGAGGGAATCAGGGAGAGCAAAGCTGTTAGAAAATATAGGCCAATTCACAAAATCTAAAGGCAATCATGAGTTGCATGCGTTTTACTATGTACATCAAGGAAAGAGTCATTGCCTTTACAGAGTGCCTACCACTGGCTCAATGTTTTCTGTATTTTGCCTACTGGATCTTTACAGTAACTCATAAATTGGTTATTACTATCAGTCTTACTTTATGAATAAAGGCAATCAAGAGACATATAACTAGTTAGTAGCTGAGATGACACTCAAACCCAAGTTGATGTGACAGTGGAATTAAAAAAATCTCATGTAATGCTCTGTTATAATAGCAAGATAGGAAAACATATCACTGTCTTTTTGATTTCTTGAAAGGTTGTGCTCCCTTTCCACATAAAACAATGAACACTTTGTTTCCATTATACATACAGATTTTCTTGAGAATGAACTGCCTTCAGTTAGCTCAGTTCATAACTTTTCTTTGTTAGAATCAATTTTTATAGGCCTGGAGATATACCTTATCAGTTAAGAGTGCTGTCTGTTCTTCCAGAGAACATGGATTCAATTCACAGAACCAACATGGCAGCTCAAAACCATCCATAACTCTACTTCCAAGCAATCTGATGCTCTATATGAGTAGAAGTCTTTGTTGTTTTTTATTTTATGTGTATGGGTGTTTTGTCTACATGCATGTCTGCTCACTACATCCATACCAGTACCCATGGAAGCCAGAAGACATTGAATCCCCTGGAACTGGGAGTAGAAATGTTTGTGATCTGCCATGTTGGGGCTGTGAACTAAATTTGAGCCCTCTCCAATAACAAGAAGTATTCTTAACCACTGAGTCATCTTTCCAGAACCTAAAACTTCTTATTGTCGAAATCTGCATTACAATGAAAGATATTTGAGAACATTCAATGTTACATGCCATGTTTTACATGTTTTGTTATCAAAAAGTAGACAACATTTATTATTTATACTAAGTCCATCACATGAACTCCATATATATTGATAAAGAAATGAAGCAACCTGCACAAGATCCAGTTATATCACTCTTGGGCATATACCCAAAATATTGTGCATCTCACTACAGAGATATTTGCTGATCTATGACCACTGTGTCTCTATTCATAATAGTCATGAGTAGGATACACCCTAGTTGTCCATAAGCTGATGAATACAAAATGAAAATCTGGTGCATTGATGCAATGTAGTATTATTCAGCTGTTAAGAAAAATGAAACTCTGAAATGTAAAGCTAAATGGATGGTGCTAGAACCAAACATCCCGAATGAGGCAACCCAGACAACATTGCATACTTTCTGTTATATGTGGAAGTCAGCTTTTAAGCTTTAGATATGTGTATTTTATTTAGAATAACCAAAGTTGTTAGGTGGCTAGTAAGGACTTGGTTGGGGGAGGAGATCTTCCAAAGAAGAGAAAATAAAACATAATGTTGTAAAGGGAATAAAGGCGGAAATTCAAATAGATTAGGAGGACTAAATGGGGACAGTGATGGGAGGGCACATTTAAGGAGGGAATATGGGAAGAGACAACTAATACTGGGAGACAATGCCCCAACTAGATTTCTTATACTAACACGCAAAGCCTCCAACATCAGGAATAGGTTATACCTTGTTGACTTGTTAGCCAAAGTGGATCCATAGACCCCTGCAAAGATTACAGGCTATTTCCAAGGCTACTGGTTACTCACCACAACCTGAGAGTAAGGCCCTATTGCTGAAGACACCACACACTTATATAATCCAACAAAGAAAAAAAATAAAGCTGATGCTCAATTATAAGCATCACCCCTATTGACTAGTGTTCATGGTGCTGGAAGGTATTACTCATGCTACCAGAGGATAAAAATAATCATCAATATTACCAAGTTATGAATCCTACGACCTACAATACCAATCTACCTGCAAGATATACTGGTGCAAATTAAGTCTAATATGATATTGAAAGGATAGCAGTTTATGAGCAAGTGGGACTTGTGTTGGAAATTAAAGGCTAGTTCCTCATGCATTACATCATAACATCATGCATCATTGATGTAATTCACTATGTTTACACACCCAAGGGGGCATATCATTATTGCTAAAGACTTAGGACCTGAATCTGACAAAATGCCACATTCAGCCATGGCAGAAACTCTTAGATAACTAGGAAGATAACTTCCTCAATCTCATCCATGGCATCTTCTTTCATGGCAAAAAACTGAATTATTTTTCCCTAGGACCGAGAATTATATGATGATGCCTGTTTTTCCAATGTTAGCCAGGGAAAGCAGTTCCAAAACGTTTTCTATACTATAAAGCAAAAATTAAAGTATTTACAGATGTCATTATTTTCTATAAAAAAAGTCACCTATCTATTAAAATGTTGTTATGAATGGTAAGAGAATTTTGCAAGTCTGTAAGATTCAAGACTAAACATATTTACATGTCCTATAATAAAGAGAAATTGAAGTTTGACAGAGTATGGCAGCTCATGCCTCACACATGTGGAACAAGGCAGAAGGATTGCAGGAAACTTCCAGCCTGTACTACAAAGTGACACACTGTCTCAACAGGAGATGAAGGCAAATGAACTACAATTAGTACATAAAATATTTACAATAGCTCCTCCCAAACATGAACTTTCAGAGGTAGACATCTAACAAAGCATATGCAAGGTTCACACTAAGAGAACTATAATACGTTGCTGGAAGAAAAACAATGAGGGCCTAAAGGTTAGATAAATTTATAGTCTTTGTAGACTGGCAGATAAATATTTTTAAGGCCTCCGTTCTCCCCAAAGTAAATAATAGATTTCATGCAGAGGCAGGTGGATCTCTGGCAGTTCAAGGTCAGCCTGGTCTACATAGTTAGTTCTATGCTAGCTGGGGCTACATAGTAAGACCCTGTCTCAAAAAAAGAGTACTAGCAGAATATTTTATTTTTTAAAAGGTGGAAATCTATTATAAATTTATATGAGAAGTGAAAGGAAATAGAAGAACCAAAATAATTTTGAAGAAAGATGTAAAAGACTTAAAATAAAATTACAGTTTTCAGGATATAAAGTATCAGCCAAAGGTTATATAAATAGGATATCAGAATACCTAAACGTAGAACCACACATACATTATCAACTGAGTCAACCAAGGTGCAAAGCCAATTAATTAAAGAAATAAGAGTGTTTTCAACAAATTCAGCAAATACTGTGAAATCATTTGAATAGCTGTGTGCAACATTTAAAGCTAGATTATTTTCTATTTCTAATACCACAAATGAAAATGAACAAAAAAAGCATGGTGGATCATGTCTGTAATCCCAGCAGTTGGAAGGCTTAGACAGGACGATGCTGAGTTTAAGGCCAGTATAGGCAATATAGCAAGACCCCATTTCAAGATAGGTGGGTATGTATGAAGAGGAATTAGAGCAGGAGGAAATATGATCTCAATGTAGATCATAGCAAAGATGTCAAAAACACATACTAGAGAAAAGAGAGCATCATCAACAAATGGTGCTGGAAAATCTGGGTGTCCACATTCAGAAGAGCAAAAGTAGACCCATATCTAGAGTCCTGTACAAATATTAACTAACAATGGATGAAAAACCTTAATGTGGAACCTAAAATTCTGTAGTTGTTAGAGGAAAACCTAGGCACTACCCTACATGATGTAGGTGTAGGAAAGAACTTTGCCATTAGGTCTCCATTTGCCCAAGAATTAAGGGCAACACTTGACTAGTGGGGCCTAATAAAATAAAAATGCTTCTTTACAACAAAGGAGGCCATAAATTGAGTGAAGAGGAAACCCACAGAGTGAGAGAGGATCTTAGCCAGATACATATTTGATCGGGGATTAATATCCAGACTATATAAAGAATTGGAAATGCTGAGTTATTAATCTAGAACGATAGTCTATATAACCAAAATCCTAGTACCACGTATGAGAAACCTCCTTTGAATTATTGGTAAGAAGAGTCCAAGAGACCTCCCAAAACCAAACAGCTATTGTCATTACCCTTGATTCTCCATCAGAATTTGAAGGTTAAATCCATATTGCTGAAGACACCACATAACTAAAACACAGGACAGGGAGAAACTGGGCTGGAAATTGACCTGGGAGCCTCCTCTCTGAGGACTGGCACTCAAGCTGCCAAGGCAGAAAAGCAATCAATATACTCTTACCCAGCTGGGATGCTTAGATATCCCAACAATATTAGCATTTACATATTATCAGTAACCAATGGCTGTCTAATTGGACTCAAGCCTGCTCAATGGGAAAGAATTAATGACCGGTACTCTAAACCTAGCCAATTAACCATGAGTGGTGAGGTCATGGAACCTAGAGGAGAACCTACTCTTGCCACTTCCTGAAACCAGCATACACTAACTGCATTCTAAGTACTTGATGCTTATACCCACTGAGATGCATAGCTCTTAGCTCTCATCAAAGAAGCTTCTTCCCCCACCTCAGAAGATGGAGACCATTACAGCGAGCCATAACTGGTTAAAATGAAGAGAACCAATTGACCATGGGGTGACCATACCCTAAACTCAGGAAAAATTATAAAAAAGGCACCAGGAACATTATAAGAACTAGATGGAGGACCAGGATACGAGCTGCAAAAATAGTATCTTCTAGATATGAGAGAGAGGCTGCACCTATGGCATCTTAACAAAATGGTTGCCTAAACAAGACTTACGCAATGACAACACAGGTTGATCAGAAGCACTGATGCTGGAAATTTCACAGGACTCCACCCCTAAATGAAGGACTGTAGGTAATTACTTACTGCTAGGGAGGGAAAATCAGACTTCCTTGGGAATGAAGTCCTAAATCAGTGGTTCTCAGCCTCCCAATGCTGTGACTCTTTCATACAATTTATCCTGCAATGGTGACCCCCAACCATAAAATTATTTTTGTTGCTATTCCATATCTGTAATTTTCTATTGTAATAAACCATAATGTAAAGATCTGTGTTTTCCTATGCTTTTAGACGACCCCAGTGTAAGGGTCATTTGACCACCCAAAGATGTCACAATAATTAAAAAGAAAATAATAAGAGATAATATGTGAAAGTAGAAATAGGGCTTAGAGGTAGAGAAATGGAAAGAATGAGGGGAACAGATATGACAATAAGGAATTGAAAATGATCAAAGTATATTTTAAATATGTATGAAACTTCATTATGAAACCAATTAGTTTGCATAACTAATAAAAGCTACTAAAGCTGGGCAGTGGTGGCACATGCCTTTAATCCCAGTACTCAGAAGGCAAAGGCAGCCAGATCTCTGTAAGTTCGGGGTCAGTTTGGTCTTCAGAGTGAGTTCCAGGACAGCCAAGGCTACACAGAGAAGCCCTTTCTCAAAGGAACAAACAAAAAGAAGCTAATAAAAATGAAAGAAAGGTAGGTCATAGATTTCAATCTAAAATTTAATATACTGAAAATTTTCAAAGAATGCATAGGAGAATATCTTTGTTATCTAGAAAAAGACTTGTTTCACAGGCCAATCCCATAGTCCACACATGACATACCATAAAATAAGACTCATGATAGACTATAAAATTAAGAATTGCTAGGCTGGGAGACAGAGGCTCTGTGAGTTCAAGGC
>LOJH01042031.1:0-14279 GCA_001685095.1 Ellobius talpinus | reverse complement strand
AGAAGAGGCTAGATATAATGGGTCAGGCAGTGCTTAAATGAATACAGTTTGTGTATTGTTATTTCAGGGTATAAGCTAGCTGTGCGGGAGCCGGGTGGGACGAACAGCAGGCCTGCTCCCCTTCCACTACAGCTGTGACAGACACTAGATGGTATTCTTTATGGACAGCCAGTTTATTACGTTACTTTCTCAGCTCTCTGGAAAAGCCAATGACCAAACACCTGGAAAAGGTCGACTGTAAAGACTAAAGCATGTAGGGAAGGGAGCCTAATGAGGAAATACTGGACCAAAGCAAGACAGAAGAACAGCTGGGCAAACTCCAAACTCTATATCTCCATGTCAGATGTCAAATGCTCTTCAGATCTGTACTCCTATCAGCTTCTTTCTCTTGGGCTGGTTCCACTTCCTGTAATCAGCTCTCCTCAGCAGGAATCCCATGGCATCTCCAACATCTTGGGGTCTCTAAGGCAGTGCAATCTCCCTGTTAGCAGCTCTCCTTGGCAGGTATCCCATGGCATCTCCAACATCTTGGGGTCTCCAAGGCAAGTCAGACTTCATCTTCACAGCTTCACGCAACGGCCTCTCTGAACCTCCATTCAGGGACACCCCTGACACATGCCTGGTCTCAGCTGCTTTTCTTAGTCTCTGGAGCAAATTCCACAGCCCCTTTCTTCTATCCTTAAAGCCACAACCACGTGGTCAAAGCTGCTGCATTTTGCTGCATTCTGGGACCGGAACATGACTCCCGTTCAATTACATCTTCACCAGCTTTCTGCTTTTGCTGGTTACCTTTACTGCCTAGTTTGGCTGTCCTTGAACTTGCACTGTGGAACAAATTGGCCTTAAACTCAGAGATCTGCAGCCTCTGCCTTCCCAATGCTGGGATTAAAGCCTTGCACCACCACATCCGACTCTAATTTTTTCTTTAACTCCTTTCCACTAGTTGGAAACTTAGCAGGGTGGGATCTTGCCTTGAAGTCACCACTCCCTTTATCCCATTTCTTAACCTGTTTATCTCCTTGAACACAGAACTTAGCTCCATTCCACTTCCAGTGCTGTTTCTTCTCTGTACAAATCTTGCTCCTTTTCATTATAAATCTGTATAAGGGTGACCAGTAATAACCATACAACAGAGAAAAACAACTATGTTCTTTTGAGATTTTCTCTGCCAACAAAATTAATCAAAACTCTTCAATTTAGCCTCAGGAAGATTCTTTGGATAACAGCGAAAAACAGACACTTTCTTCACCAAAATATCTCCAGATTATTCTATGGGCAACATATTAAAATTCTTCTCCTCTAAAACCTCTTGAGCTAGCCCCCCACAGTTCAAATCACTCTTAGCACCACTGTCTTCCATGTTCCTACTGGTATAACTCATCAAGCAATGCTCAGAGCACTCCACTGCTTTCCTAACCCAGACTCCCAAAGTCCATATTCCTCCGAACAAAAGCATGGTCAGGCCTCTCACAGCAATACCGCAGTCCTGGTACCAACTTCTGTCTTAGCTGGGGACCTGAAACACACTGCACAGACTGCTGGCAGCTCAACAGGTTAGAGAGTGTCCTTTCCAAGTGACTCTGGTCTAAGCCCCTTCCAGGCAGCTTGGCTGGTCTCTGCGTTTTCTCAGAGTCTTCACAGCTTTGCTCTTTTGAGATTCTTCTTTGAAGCTTGACTCTATTTTCTGAGAGAGACTCTCAGCTTTTATTACTTACTGTGGCAGGGAAGGAGCCTAGAGGATCTGGTCAGTTTCAGGAGCTTCCCTGTGGAAGTTCCCTGCAGTATGGAATGTTTCAATCTCAGAGGAAACCGATTCACAACAGTAGCAGTCATGAAGCTCCCAGCATTCCCCTGGAGAAGTTGATTCTTCTTCCTTTGCTCTTAGCCAAAAGACTGATTTGATTCTTTGGCTAATTCTCTATGATTAGATCCCTGCTGAGCTGGAAGGTTGGGATGAACAGTCTCCGGTCACTCAAGGTGGACAAGAGCTGCTCCCCAGAACTGAGAGTGCATTCATGCTGTTGTCCAGGCCTTTGCAGCACACTGCCCACTTGGGGCCTGGAGTGTGGAATGTGTGGGTGCTCTTCCCTAGAAATGCACTATAATGATGGGAAGGCATGCCGTGTGGAAGGAAGGGATTCACTGCAGCTTCTTCCTTGTGTAGGTTTGTGATCAAATGCTGAGCATCACTGTTACTGGGCACCGCTTCAGTTTGCAATGGGCCTTTGGGCTTCATAGAAAAAGAAAAAAGAAGAAAGAACCACATGAGTATATAGAGGAGTTCATTATGAATCCCTGCGAATGTCAGTCTCTAACCCCATGTTCAGGATAAGGCAGGATATGGTTTTTCCACTGTCAGAAATGAGTGTCAGCTGTGTGTGTCTGCTTGTTGTTCCTTAGCTTCCTCCATCACTCAGATCTCCACAGTAGTGACAGCTACTGATTACAGACATACTACCGGGGTGTTTGGGCATCTGAATAGCTGCACATAAAACGTGTCTGGAGAAAGAATGTAGGATCCTCAAAGGAACATGTTAACTCCTTACATAAGGGCTCATGTAACTCCTTGAGTGTAAGAGGAAGTTGTCATTTGTGTGTACGTGTGTTTGGCACACATACACACAGGTGTGCTCTTACATACTAGCCCATGTGGCGGCCAGGAGTTGACATCTGTATATATCTCTTAGTCACTTCTCTATCTTATGTTTCAATACAGGGTCTCCCACTGAACCTGGAGCTTGCTCTTTCAGCTAGGGTGTTTGGCCAGTGTGTGCTTGCATGGCAAACACCATGCATTGAGCCAGGCCTTTATAACCAACAGGTCTCTCCTGACAAAGACAAAGGGGGTAGTTTGGCATGGAAAGTTAAAAGGGTTGTCACCTTGGCTGCATCCCAGCTCTTATGGGCCTCATTTATCTCTCCTGGTATTGTTAGTAACCTAAAGACTCCCCTCCACAATAGAGACTTCAAATAGGGAGGGAGGAGAATGAGGAACTTATCGGACATCTGTTGATAGGCAACTTGGGCTTAGACTTAGACGGTGTAGGATCTCCATTTTACAACATCAGATGTTCATTTTGTGCCGTTTGATATGTGGCTTTCAAAGATGACCCTAATCTTGGGGGAGTAGAGGCTCTGTCTGACACATGTGAATTTCACTAGACAGCCCAATTTTGCTTTTCCATGAGGAATCAGAGCAGATATGCTAAAAGGTTGTAACTTTTTCAAAGCTGGTCCTTGCTATAAGAAAGTGCAAAGCCGCAGCCAGCGACGGAAAGCGATGATAAGCCGTCCAGCCGGTGCCACTGCCTCCGTGGGGGGCTGCTCTTCTGACATATCTGAGTTCAGACTGGGCAGTTGTTTGTAACAGTATTCTACACAAAATGTACCTGGTCAGAGGTGTGTAATACAACAAAGCTAGGATCTTTACAACGGCTTGGATGGCTTCTTAATTGTGGCTTAATATCGTTAATTATGGCGACTCTTCCCTATTTTTCAGGATGATGAATTAATAGTACAGATCATTAACATTGCTAAATTGGCATAATGATACAGTAGCTTTAACGTCCCAGGTATGTTAAGACCTGCTTTTGTAATTTGGCCATTTGGTTATTTGCCTGCCACAGGAAACACAGGCATGGTGCTTGCCTCTTATGGCAGGGTGCATGTAACTACTGAACCATTTTCCTTAATCAACGATTGATACAGAAAATCCCAAATGGAAGACTTCTTCATCTTCAGACTATATGAAGCCAACATTTCCTCTCTAATATCCACTTCATCAGTAATACATGTTAGAAAGCCCTGGCTCTCGAGCCAGGTTTTATAATTAGAGAAGACTGTATTTTACATCTGCAAAATACGTGTGCTTAGTGGGGAACAAATGAGAAATGCGATGTGTTCCATTTTGTTGCAATGGTTATACCATTTTAATCTCTTAAGTTCAATAGATATCCTCTAGCAGGCTGTACTTCTAGGATTTCATTTCTCCATCCTTAAGGCTGCAAATATCTGTCAAGCCGACATAATGAATTTAAAGTGCTAATGCCCAGAAGACCAGAGAAACATTGAAATATATCCTTGCTTGATTAAATTACCACCTCCAGCTACTTTACAACCTTATGTCCAAATAGATTTTCTTTCTACTCACCAAGGGCTGGGTCTGGAAGATGGGGAAGATCTAATTTTATGGTAAACACATGTGCATGTCTTTAGTGAAGAGGTTGTTATTTAAGCATCTTTTAAAAGCCCTTCTGCGGCAGGGGTTGCAATGTGATTATGGTCCTTTCAATTACGTGTAACCTGAAGGTTAACCTTAGGACTGAACAAGTAACTTTCAAGTGTATTCTTGGAATGAGATTTATGTTAAAAATCTAGAGGGCTGAGCGTCAAGGGTTCATGATAACAATGCTGGAAACGCGTTAACTTGCCTCATGAAAATAAAAAGATGACGATGTGCCCTAATCTTCATGTTAGGAGTTGTCTCTTTAGGAACTGCTCAGATTGACAGACCAACTCTAGGCAGCAAAGGAGACTCGGAGATATTCCTCATTCCTAATGGGGCTGACTGGTAGTCCAGCTAGCCTGCCTCAAAAGGGGACTCTTATTTCTGCCTGTAAAAATATGGCAGCCAAGATAAACCCTAGAAATAAAACTGCTATGGATGCTAATGAAGAAAAATGCTGGATTTTCCAGTCAACTCTTGCTTCTGGGATGTAAGTTCCAATCAAGGCTGGAAAATAATCTTTCTGTGTGTCTGTCCGTGTAGACTTCCATGGCCCTAAGTCCGCAGCTGAGCACAGTCACCGTGTTGCCTGGATCATATACCCCCACAGACACACACACCTTCAAGTGCACCATGACAAACTCCAGCACGGATTCCAGTAGTCACTGACACGATGTCTGACAGGAAGAGGGGCGTCAAGCGCAGTAGCTACATGTCGGTAAACACTGACTGTAGTTCACCCTGCCCCGGGTCAAGGAAAACACGGTTCTGACCCGTGGGGCCGTTCCCTGAACCAGTCTGAACCCGGCTAGGAGTTAGAGAAAGGCTCTCTGGTTTTAAGGAGAAGGTTTGAGAGCTTTGAGGCCTCGGCGTACAAGGCAAAGACAGTGAGGATCAGTGGTTAGACATCAGGGTGCTTCAATGTCCGGGTGTGAAACTAAAGGCTATGATGGGTGTGCACTAAAATGACAAGTATCAGCAGAGCTGGGAGCAGGGACAGAAGGCAGAGAGCAGATCTGTGGTGCTTTGAAATGAAACGTTCTAATCCCTCCAACAATCCTGTTGACTGTGAGCTCTAGCACTGGCAGCCCCACACAGAAAAAAGATACATTGTGGGATAAACAGCTTCTCAGAAGGCGAAACTGAATGGCCCGAATAGATGAATAAGGAGGCACAATGGAGAGAGAAAGAAAATGACTCCGTGGCAGTATAAGAAAAGGTAAGACTGAACGGAGGACAGAGAGGCAGGAGAGGGGGGGAATGTAAATGAGTGAGACAAAAAAGCCAAAATACGAGAAAAGAAAGAGAGAACAAGAGGGGAAAGAAGTAATATTCTCCTTGATAAAAATGCACAAAAGCGAAGATGAACTTTGTTCTTTTTCTCTTTCTGCTCTCCTCTCTTTTTCTGCTTTTCGCCTCGCAGCACGCCAGCCTAAGCTGAGAGCTGTAATGTCATTAAATTGCAAATGCTTTTTCATTTCCGACACACACTGTTTACTTATCTGGCAAAAACATATGTTGGAAGGAATCCGTTAAATTCTGCCCATTGCCTTGGGTAAAAGTGCAATGGAAACGGACCCACCGAGCGTCCTTTCTTCTTCTTCAGCACTCTCCTTATCTACAAGACGGCGCCGCAGAAAACTGGCTAGTTCAATGAAAAATGAAGATACAGCGGGAGATTAGGGAAGAACACTGAGCACAAAATTCCTGGAGAGAGGGTCACTCCATTGCAAATGATTTCACTCCTCTAGATCTACATAAATTACTATTTTTAAGGCATCTCCAAAGTCTGTATATTTTTCTCACTCTGTCAAACATTTAATTTCACGCCCCGTGTTCTGAATATGCTAAAATGCATATCTCTGATGCACCTTTAAGCCAGAAAAACGAATGCAAAATTGAAGATAAAATGATGTGATTTGCACTACAAGCCTATTACTTGAGGTATTTACATATAGTTTACCTCTGCAGTTCTGAGGGTGATTTATTAAAAAAAAATCTGGATTAAGCTCATATAAATATGTATAAATCTTTGTTTAGAAAATAGATTTTTGCAGCTGTTGTGTTAGAAAAAAGTTCTTTAAGATTCTGTGAAGAATTTTCCTTTTAGCATGCTTTAAGAGGGGAAAAAAAGGGAAACAGAATTTGACATTCTGCTTGATGGGGAGGGGAAAAAGCCTTTACCACTATCCGTAGTTACAAAGATCCTCTTTATTGCCCTTCTTTGCCCAGAACTACCGGCCCCGCATTATTCTTCTATTATACTTATTTAATTTTCTTTTTTCTTTCTTTCCCCACCCTTTTTATTTATTTATTTATTTATTTATTTTTGCTTGGACCCAAATAAGAGTGTCCTGGATTACGAAGTGCAAATTAAATATAGATGTTTGATGTCTGAAACAATTGTGAGGCTCTTGGATGTCCACCCAGTTCCTTCTCTTCTCCTTTCCAGATACATTCCCCCCCCCCGCCCCGCTTCCTCCAAGGAGCCTCTCTGAAGCTTCCAGGCCCAGAATTTGAAACTGATTATGAACACAGCCCAAGCAAGATCGCTTATCTGTTGGAGAAGCTGCTCTAAAAACTACTGGCATTTTGTCTAAGCAACCCTCACACATACACACTTCATAGCCACCCCCGTTTTAAATCAAATTTGCCTCTTTGTCAACAACAGAAAAGGTTCTTCCTTTCTGTCTCCTAAATCCCGTGTGATCTCCATCCCTTTGTGATCATCAGGGCAGAGCCACTCTTGGCTGATTTCTTGTTGGGTTTTGACTCGGTCGAGGAGAATTTAGGTAACTACGGGGGCAAACTCAAGATGGAATAACCAGTGTATTCTGAAAATACGCCATGAGCTTGAGCTACCCAGTCAGGGCAGGGCCTGGCTTCTGGGCTGCTTGGAAGCTGCTAGAAGCAGGTAGTGGAAGCTGCCTTTACTTCAAAGCGCCCATTAATCCTTTTGCAATTAAAACAAGAAAGGGGTGTTTACATGCATTTGGGGGCTTTGGGTGAGATAGGAGTTAGCATGAAAAAGATTGAATTCTCGTTCTGAGTGCCCTTAAAGTTGACTAATGACTATTTTAAAATTGTAGAACTGCAGTCATTTTTAAAAGTCAACAGTCACTCTTCCAGCACAACATGGCTTAATGATACCCCTAGTGGTCTGACTCCCTGTGGCCGTGTCTTGTGGGTGTTCCTTTCTGAAACAGCGTGGTTAGCTGACGGATTCTTTGCAGCAGATAAAATCAAAATCCAACCATTCAGCACTGAGCTGGGTTTTCAGGGGATCCCCCTTCCCCACCCTGGGGGCAGGAGCCATTGCTGAGGAGGGACTGGAGCCTGCCTGACAGACAGCTTTGCTTCTGCGGGTGTTTCTCCAGACTGGACAAAAAACTGGGGTTTCCAGCAGGCCTTGGAAGTCACAAACCTCCGGGGTGTGTGTGGGGGGGGAGCGTGCCCCATCATTTCAATATTTCTGGTAGTGGATCTGGGTTTCTAAAGGGAAAAGTCTGTTGTTGTAATGGTCTCTGCCTTTCAGTAAGGTCTGGCCCAAACTGGATTATTTCAGTCTTCTCAGATAGAATTACCTTTAAATGATTGAAAAACTCTGTGTTTCTCAAGTGTGACCACTAAGAAAATGTCTGCTCATCAGTGCCATTCCAGTGTGTAATCCTTTCTTTGTCACACAGAGTAAGAAGAGCTATTTTGCTTGGGACTTAGAGGTGAGTAGAACTAGCCAACAGGCTTGCATCCTTCCAGGCTGAGGCCTGCACTCTGGGTAGGTGCTGAGGGATGAGTGGAAGCTGGGAATATGCAGACAGAGGCGAGGAGTGACCCTAGTGTCTGCATGGCCTCCCACAGTCCTCTTCCGGAATAGTAAGAAATGGAGCTTAGTGCTGCCATGGAGATGCTGCCCACTGTTGCTTTTTGATAGCTAGATGGGGACAGTATCAAGATTCTTGTATTAGTGGGCTGTGCACCAAATGTGCGTGTGCAAAAAAAGAAAACAGCGCTGTGAAACATCACTAAAGCCCTAAACCGTGATCCAAGGGGAACTTACGTCAGGACACAAAAATAAAAAAAAAGGAATACATAAAATGCACCCACGGACAGTATTTTGGCACTTCAGCCTAGAAATCATGCGGATTTTTTCAGTGTATTTTTACTCCCCAATATCTATACTCTAATGTCAATTGAACGTGGCTGCATTTTCTTCCTTTCGTATTCGCCAGGATCCGTACAGGTCTACAAAAATCAATGAATTTTTCTAGGAATATCTTTTTTTGAAGTTGATTATTTGTAAATCAACTTTTTAATATTCTGTNGAATTGAACTCAGGACCTTTGGAAGAGCAGGCAATGCTCTTAACCTCTGAGCCTGTGCCTCCATCCACTGATTTACTAATTTATCTTAAATTGAGTGTCAGGAATCGTTACCTAGCCACAAGATAGTTCCTCTCAGCAGCCTTCCCTATGTCCCAAAGGCTTTATCCTGAAAGCTAATTTAGCTTGTAGGTCCCGTGCAAGGACTGGTCTTCCCCAGGAACCACTTAGTGAGGCGGTCGTTTGCCTCCTCTGGATGAGCTTTTGTTTCTCACTGCAGCGAATGAAGCACACCTACTCCTTTTGAGGAGGGCTTACATGGGACGTGTACAGGGGCCTCCCAGAGCAGCGGGGATGTCATGATGTTCCCGGGTCTTCAGCCTCCAGCCCATTCCTAGCTCCTCGCTCCTAACCTGGTATTTTTCAAGGGGGTATAGATAGACAGATATGTATATATGTGACTATATAACTATACCTATATCATCTATATAGTTTTGATCCTGAAAACTGGGACGGATTCCAGCCTTCCCTTTAGGTTATTTCACTTGCAGTGCGCATCTTAGTCTAGAATCTTCCTAGGACACACACACACCACACACACACACACACACACACACCCCACACACACACACCACACACACACCACACACACACACCACACACACACCACACACACACACCCCACCCCACACCACACCACACACCACACACACACACACACACTCTGAACTGTACATGGCACTAAAGTGTGCGATTCATTTTAGGATCTTGAGGGGTTTTCCCAACTGTGACTGTGTTATCTTTTCTGGTAGATAACGCAACAAAACCAGTCCAAATAGGGACCATTTCTTAACGATGTTTTTTAACAACGACAAGTACCAGAGTTGAGAGTGTGGGCTTAATATTCTTAACACACCGAATGAAAACACTTACTAATTTCTTCTGAGGAAGTTTTCAAAGTTCTTGCTTATTTCTCTGTCATATGGTAAAGATAATCAGAGGCTAACACTGAAACTTTCTATCATCGGGATAATTCATATACGGATTGAAGCAAGCATTCATGGGACACGCATAGTGTTCTTTTCTTCATCTTGGCATGGGTGAACAGCAGATACTTCTCAAGTTAGTCAGAAATGGAAGTCGGGACAGGGAGTTTCACTAGCTTATGTGGGTGAAAAGCCATGGAGATTTAGCTGCACCTGACACAGCTGAATCTAGAAGCAGGTCCCTTCCTTCTCTTGGCTGTCTGTCCTTCCTTTTTTGTTGTGTCTCATGTGGGTTAACTCGGGTCCATGCAGCTGCCTGCTGACCCAGTGTGAGGCTCTGGCACAGTCTTTGTCACACCTGACCAACCTGTACCCAAATAAAGCCAGGGCTGGGGCGTTTGAGGCTGCGGGGGGCAGAGAGCGGGCAGCTGCATGGATTGAAGAAGCGGTACGAGATATGTTCAAGAGAGGCCAAGGTGATGCTGCCAGAAGTGAGGCAGATGCAGGCACTGGGTAGGCTCCAACAACACACTCACCTCCCTGTCCTCACCATGTTTAATCTACCGGGGGAGGAAGACGTCCACATACACACGCACGCACGCGCACACGTACACGCATGCACACACACACACACAATGTATCAGCAAGCTAGGTGGACAGCATCACAGGACAAGCACCACCCGCTGACATGTGTGAGCAGAAGTGATAGCCCCGGAGATCACTGAGAACAAGGGAGAAGATGCAACAGTCTCTGCTGAAAGTGCCTTTGTCCTTTCTCTATGGAAAGATATGAAGTGTCATTTCAAAGGAACGAAAATCTCTATGAACTACCAGTTGCCGTGAGATTCAGTAGAACCACTGTAGGAAAGAACTGGGATCACTTGGCTCAAGCGGAGTACACACATTGTCTGGGACCAGCAGCACTCCCCCCACTCCAATGTATACCTTTGAAAAGTGCTTTTAGGTGTCCATGAGAAAGTCCAGCATTCATTGGCCAAAGACCAACTAAAGGGCTCCTAGTTCACTGGCACAGTGGCAAAAAATAAATTCCATAGACATAGGGCTTGTCCAGAGTTACATCAGGAGCTGTGCGTAGGACTCATTCTTGATTTGTGAAGGGCCAATGGGTCATTCCATGAAGGTAAACAAATTGACTTAAAGATGCATGAATTAGACATCAACTTGGATATTCTGTAGCTGCCCTTCATCACATTTATGTATGTTACACATGTCTACCGAGTGAACTGCAGAACCACAGATACACAGATGCACACACATGCAATAAAGATAAAGGATGAAAGGCTGTGTAGAGAGCCATGCTCTGTAGTACTCCCAGACACAGACAAGAACCGAACAGCTTCTCCAGACCCACTCTGTGTATTTACTATAGTTGTCTTTGAAGTGCACACCTGCCTCAGACCATATACGTCAGAGTCAAACTTACCTTCCGGTCATGAGCCTTGTTCAACTCTCAGCTTGTGTTCAGAGAATATTAGTCAAAATGTCATATGGGAAAAAAAAATGAGCCATCCAAGTCAAGTTCAGGAATCCCTTCCAGAGACAGGGCGGGCAACTCAACCCCAACTGTACACTTTCCAAAGTTCTCACCTCTGTTGTGCGCACTTTTAGACAGACAGACGGGCTTCTGCCATACATTGTACCACACACACAGTAACTACAAAGACTGGCTTGTCACACGCTGGCAGGGGAAAATGGTGCAGATGAAAGCACACACTTCCACACACACAGCGCAAATGTGGATGCCAGTGGGCGGGTACAAAGGAAAGCGAAATGAGACATATCTGAAAAGTAGCTGCTGTGCCTTTGAGCTCATCACACCTCAAAGCGCAACACTGTTGTCTTTTTAAATAACAGAGGCAATAAAATCCTATTATGGATTAATCTTCTGCCAAATTTGGTTTTTTAATCAAATCTATTTTGAGCCAAAGAAAATACGAAAATGCAAATGAAGGGCCTGATCCTCACGATCTTGAGAACATGTAAGGGCTGACAGACTTCAAAGATTGCTTTCCCTCATAACTGAAGCTCATCCGGCAACACACCAGAACACACTTGTTTGTAAACCTTTGAATTTTACATTCCATGTAAAGTTTGGGCCTTTAAGAAGGAAGGATTTTTAAATCCTTAAGGTCAATGTTTAGTAAGTAAATACTGATCTAATTTAATAACCCGTGTGTGTTATAGTCTGAGATTGGGAGAGAGAGCTGAGTTGTTTTTCCATAGCAAAGTGGGGGAACTGCCAACAGCAAAACCGTGTTGGGGTGCATAGCCCAGGCCTCTTCAGATGCATATCCCACCTGAACTCAAGGGCAGACGGTTCAGAAAAGGGTTGTTTGTGCTGTACCCCCCTCGCTACCCCCACTCCCACCCCACGTGTTCTGCAGCTGGCCTGCAGTAGTCACAGGTAGACCCAAACGGGCCCTGGAGAGTATTTTTATCTCTCCAGGTGTGAAAATGCTCTTCAGACAGGCTGCTAATGAAGCCATCCACAACTGTTGTTCAGTGTTCTTGCAGCTGAAGGAATCTCCAGGAGGCCGCAGGCAGTGCTTACGCTCACCTAGCAACTGTTTTTACCTTTGTGGGGCAACTCCACAACAGCCGGAACACAGGCTCTCTCTGTAAAAAACGTCAACCCACAGGCTGTCAAAGCAAGTGAAGATAATGCCCATGGACATCAACTGTGGTGGCGGGCATCACACCGACCACCATTTACTGCATGAGGTCACGCGCTGGAGAGTTACATAACAATGTGTCGTTATGAAGGTGCTTCTCAGAGCCCAAAACCCAAGAAACGATGTGTTAGTTTCCTGAATCCAGGGAGCCCAGAAAGTAAAATAAAAACACATGACTGATAAAAGCAAGAAAAAATGAAAGTGGTATTAACACATTTTCCCTGGAAACTTCTCTTACTAAAGAGAAGCAAATATATAATGGGAACTGGTTAATATTATTTCAAAGCATTTTTGTTTACACATAACACAAGAATGCACATAAGGAAACACAACATGGGAATCTGTGTGTTGAGCCTGCAGCTAGGAGGAATTTCTGCTTTAGGCTCCAGCTTATATTCAAACGGGCAGGCTTGGTAAACAGAGAGGCACGCCTCTGTTTCTTGCAGACTGGGGACTGAACCCAGGGCCTCGCACATGCTAGGCAAGAACTCTGCGTTAGGTCCTCAGCCCAGGAAAATGATTCCTCAGTATCTGTAATGACATGGGATGTGTCCCAACGCTCACACGTGCTCGGGAGAAGTCATCGAACACAGTGCCCCACTCGGGTGACGCGGTGCCCCACTCGGGTGATACAGTGGCACTTCCCACCGAGTTTCTCAAATATCAAATCCAGTACTTAACCCCAGAGAGATCGTCTCGCTTCGTGTATTGTCTATTCTATGTCTGTGACAGGCAGAATTCTGAGATGTCTCCTAATGAGTGAGGACAGGACTTGAGAATCCGAGACGACCCTCGGGTTGGTGATGCTATGCTGTGTGGCAAAGATGAAGGGACTTTGCACAGGTAGAGTCCTTGAGTTGACCTTGGTTGACCTTGACTTAATCAAAAGGGAGAGGAACCTGAGTGGGCCTAATAGAACGAGGTGAGAGGATCCAGAGATCATAGACTCCCCTGCAGGCTCTGAAGTATTGCACTGTGTTCAGCGAGAGCCTTTGGGAGGCTCCCATGGCAAGATCTGAGAACAGAGCAGCCTGTGGCTGATAGCCAGAGACTCCATCAAGAACATAGGGTCCTTAGTCCTAGGACTGCGAGGAACTCAATGCCACCAGCAACTGAGCATACCAGAGGGCGTCTCTGTTGAGAATGCAGCTCCACTGAGAACTTTAGTGTGGATCTGGACTCTGAACCCACATACCCTGCAACAGAGACATTTGAGTTCTTTTAGGTCACCACCATTCGAAACAACAACAACAGGAAAGAAATAAGCTTCCAGCTTGTCTCTCCAAACTAAGCCAAAATCTTGGGAGTTCTCTTTGTCATCTTTGCCCACCCCTGGTCCATTACACTGCCAGGTTACATTGACATACCTTCTGAGCTGCTTCTGGCATGGACTTAACCTCAGCACCTAAAAGCTGAATCTGAGGCTGGCCATTTCGATGCAAAACTCTCCCATCCCCTTCCTCCCAAAGCATTTGTGGGTAAAACCATTCCTTAATCCGATGTTCGGCACGTTATGATCGTCCGCTGTTCGGCTTGCCAGCCACAGCGTTTGGAGCCTCCGACTCCAGCCCTTCTCTGGCCTTGCAGAAGACTTGCCCCAGCCCACCTCGCCCAGACCTGTGCAGTGCACAAGCCTTGTCCACGTGCTTTTCCCAGAATGTTAGTCCTTCCAGGGTGGACCTCGTCCACTTCCTCGCCCAATCTTCATCATTTTTATAGTTTTACTTCCCCTATAAACTCTGCCTGTGTACCTGAAGCCTGCAGTCACTCTCTGCCACCTTCTGGGCAGCTTTGGGCAGCGCTCCTTTGACATTTACCTAAACGTTATTTCACTCCATGCTTCTCTTTCACCATTTCCTTTCTCTCTCCTAGTCTCCACCTCTGAAGTGGAGGAGGACAGAGCAGAAACTCACCACGACAACCAGATGTTGTCTGTGAAGCTCTGCGAGCTTAGCATTGTGCCATGTGCTATGTCAACTTTAAAAGGTGCAGTAAGATCAAGTGTAGTGAATAGGGGAGCGCAGGCCTGCTTTTCGTCCCGCCTGGCTCCCGCACG
>LOJH01042030.1:0-13899 GCA_001685095.1 Ellobius talpinus | reverse complement strand
ATGTTTTTCTGTTTTATTATTTCCAGATGTTCATACTCTGTGCTTATAATCTCTAATCCCTACGCCCCTACGCTGGCAAGTGGTATTTTTGTTGAGGCTGGTCCCCCACAAAAATGTAGCTTATGGAAATGGTGCCTTGCATGAAGACATTCAGAGCATTATATACACAAAACAAGTAAGTCTAAACTTGCCCAAGTTGCTAGCGCTAGAGAAATGCTTAGTAATAGTATATACTTCAGATCAGTGGTCCCCCGACCTTAGTGCACATATGTAATTATCTGGGGAAATCTGTTAAGTGCATATTTCTAGGTATTAAACATAGAACTTCTATGGATCTGGGGTAAGATCAGGAAATCCATGTTTAACAACCATGAGTTGTCTGGGTACAGGGAGTCTCTGCACTAGACAGCCATAAATTTACGATTATGAAGACTTGCATTCACACTGGAAACACGTGATATACTACTCAATGAAAAATTCAGGATCCAGAATTGAATGCTGGAGCAGATAAGTACATAGAACACACTAAGTAAGGGAGGAAGCTTTAGCAAAAAAGATTGTGAGTAACTTTTAACTTTTATCCAAATTTTTCAAACAGTCATGCTATTATCGTAAGTGAATAACTGATACATTACCTAAGAAAACCAAAATGCTAATACATAGCCATGACTTCCAAGATAACTTCAAACTCCTTAGGGAAACACCCAAAGTCCTTCAATCTCTTCATCTACTTCTTGCCCATCAAACCAAACTGCTTATAACACCGCAAATTACAGGCTATATATCCACACTGTTAACAGATATACTGCCCCTTCTGCTTGAGACATCCATCTCCCAATCACGTCCATCCTGTAAATTTCTATCCACCCTATAGAATTTATGCAGCACCTCCTCTCTCAGATTCCCTGAGTACCCCCTCATGGAATTAAGAAGGGCTCCCTCTGGGGTTAGGGAGTAACCTGGCACTAGGGAAATTCCCAGGATTCCACAAGGATGACCCCTGCTAAGACTCTAAGCAATAGTGGAGAAGACACCTGAACTGGCCTTCTCCTGTAATCAGATTGGTGACTACCATAATTGTCATCATAGGACCTTCATCCCGTAACTGATGGAAGCAGATGCAGAGATCCACAGCCAAGCACTGGGCCAAGCTCCTGGAGTCCATTAGTAGAGAAGGAGTGATAATATGAGAAAAGGGGGTCAAGACCATGATGGGGACACCCACTGAAACAGCTGACCTGAGATAGTGGGAGCTCACTGGCTCCAGACTGACAGCTGGGGAACCAAGCATAGGACCAAACTAGGCCCTCTGAATGTGGGTGAAGGTTGTGTGGCTTGGGAAGCTCATGGGGGCCCCTGTCAGTGGGACCAGGATTTATCCCTAGTGCATCATTGCATCATGAACTGGCTGGCTCTTTGGAGCCCATTCCCTACGAAGGGGTACCTTGCTCAGCCCAGATACAGGGGGTGGGGGTGGGGGAGGGGACATTGGTCCTGCCTCAAAAGTGATATGACAGACTTTGTTGACTCCCATGGGAGGCCTCACCCTCTCTGAGGAGTGAATGGGGGCGGGGTGGAGGGAAGGTGGGGGAGCAGGAGGACTGGAGGGAGGGGAACCGGAATTGGTATGTAAAATACAAAAAAGATTGTTAAAAAACAAAAACAAGAACGGCTCCCCCTTTGTGCCAGTGTTCTGCAGCATGGCTTGGTACTTCTGCGGTAGCTTGCATCTCAATGGATTCTAACTCTTTATGAAATTATTCCATCAATCTAGCAGCACTTAGATTTGGTAGGGATTACCTCATTCAAGCTTAGGAGCTACAAAACGCCTGATCAATACCTGCTGAAATAACTAGCTGTCTGTTCTATAAGGTCCTGACCGAGTCAGTCAGTCAGCAGTATGTGCTCGGCTGATTAGAGGAAGTCTGGTCTAAGGACATCCTAAAACATACTCAAGACTATGTTTTAAGCTCTAAGCAATAGTTTAATTGTTACTTCTAAGCTTCCACATTTTCCTCTAATGCCGGCCGTCCTCAGTATCTTCCCGTCTTCAGAATGACAGACCACTCCCAGCAAGAAACAAAGCAGCACCCCAAGATAGTTTACCAGAACAAAGACCAGCCCTGTGTAATTCCTGCTGCTCCCCACAAACACACTACTCTTTACTCCCAGATCTCCGTACCAGCAGTAAAACAAACATCTAAAACAGAGACAATTCTGTACGTGAATAGAGCGGTTCAATAAATATAATATTTATTTATTATTATATTATATTTAATGTATATCTATATAAGGCACAGATGTTAGTAAGAAGAGGTACCAAACAAAATCCCTAAGTGGCTAAGAGCAATTTAGAATGAGAAAGAGGAGGGATGGGTACAAAAGAAAGAAGGAAGAGAGGGAGGAAGGGAGCAAAGAAGGAAGGAAAGGAGGGAGAGAGAGGAGGGAGGCAGGCGGGCAAGCAATGCCAGAAAATGCTAACTGGGACCCAGGGTAAAATCTTCAAATACTTCCACTGCACAATAATGTGTATGGAGTCACACGGATATTGAAATCAACTCGCAACATGAAATATTTTTAAATGGAAAAAAGTCCACCTAAAATATTTTGGTTTGAATCTCAAACCGCATGGGATAGTAGAACTGTTACATGATTCTGTTCCACAGTTTGTTACCTGTAACATACAACCCATGCAGACATCTAGGGAATAACTTCCGGAAACAGGCAGTGATATACTGACACTTATAAATGGTTATTAATTCAATCAAAATTTTAGGGGTGTATGTAGCTCAGTGGTAAAGTGCATGTCTAATATGCCCTGTGTTTAAGCCCCAGTGACACACGTTCTAGGGATTAACTAAGCAGTAAATTTTTAAGAGCATCTCTGTCACCAGCCAAGTCTCCAATAAACCCCTTTCCTCTGCAGTCTTATAAGAAAGATAATGAGTCCCCTTATTTAACCCCGCCCTAGGTGCCGAGCAAAGCCTACTCCATCAGTGCTGCACACCATAGCTACGCTTTTGTGCCTAATGTTCTGCTTTCTCTTTCAGCCAAAACAGTAGGTTTTTCTTCTTTTCTTCTTAAAAACTTCACCAGTTGGTCACACTTCCCTATCACGGAACTGTCAGCTCCCCAAAGCAGTTTGGGGTGAAACGAAAGACAAAAGCACAGGGTGCTGGGTCACAGGTTAAAGGAGATAACACTGAGATGAACAGGGCAAGGAAGATGCTGGAAGTCCACTCCAGACTCCTAACCTCAAAGGTCCATATTGGTCCTTAATCTACTTCTCACAACGCAGCCCAGCTCCACTACCCACAAGATCCGCTTCCCTTTTGCGCCTGTCTGCCTCTCTGTTGTGTTACCAAACACTGACCCAAAAGCGAATGGTGAAATGGTTTACTCCAGTTTACGAGCTACAGTGCATCATTAAGAGAAGCCAAGTCGAGAACTCGAGGCAGGAGCCTGAAACAGAAACTGTTGGAGGGAGCTGTGGAGGAACACAACTTACAGGCTTGCTCTCCATGCCTTTGCTCAGCTTGCCTTCTTATCCAACGCAGCCCAGAGCCACCTGCCCAGGGATGGCACAGCCCATAGTGGGCTGGGCCCTCCCATGCCAATCAGTAATCCAGAAAACGCCCCACAGGCATGCCCACAGGTGACTCCAGTTGATGTTAATTTGACAAAAATCTAACCAGCCACTTAGGAAAGGGGCAGCATGGCCTGGATGAGTCTGCGATAATTAGAAAAGTAGAAGGCATATAATCATTTTCTAGAAGAAAGATATGTGGGTAACGAAGCATAAAGGAAACGTGGCACGAAGAACAGAAATACTGAGAAGGTAGCAAGACCTGAGGCTGCCTGTGTAGGCCCAAAGCCATCAGCCGAGCCTTGATGGGCTCTGGTCAGACAGTTAACCAGCGTGAGCAGATCGGCTCTGTTCGTGGAAATAGAAGTAATTACCCATACTGAATAAACTATTCTCACAGCACAACGGAATCCAAACAGATACAGCACGAGAGAATCAATGTTCCATTTTACAGCTAGATACACGAAGACACGCCACTAAATAAGAAAGCTCGACTCAGGAAACAGTTTCCGAGACTAAGACGCTGTGGGCACTGTAGTAGAATAAACCAAAGAAGACAAAATTTATTTTTAACTATACTTTCTCTCCTCATTCTCCCTCAAACAATCTTTCAAAGTTTCACTTAATTTTGCAAAAATGTAAAATCCACTTGTTAGCCTACTGAGGGAAAAAAAGAAGAAAACTGAACTCTAAGGAAAGTTCCTAGAGATGAATTACATCAGAGATTCATTAGGTCTTCGGTGGCATTGTGCCTCTGCCTGCCTAGGATCCTACTGTGACCTGGTCGTCACACACACATAA
Source organism: Ellobius talpinus (assembly GCA_001685095.1). NCBI lineage: Eukaryota > Metazoa > Chordata > Mammalia > Rodentia > Cricetidae > Ellobius > Ellobius talpinus. The sequence continues at coordinate 9,512 of LOJH01042030.1, read as the reverse complement.
GGAGAAACAGAATGCAGGTGAGTCTCCTCATCTGCATTCTGCCCACACCCCCTTTTTCGAACATGAAATCATCCTTCATACCGACATATGAGTAATCAAAATATCATATTTTAATTAACTGAAATAATTCTGCAATATGCTCAAACTGGAAACCAGAGACGCTAAAATATAAGAAATATTTTCCAGGTCTATAGATGGAAATTAAATCTTTTCTACCCTTTCCTTTACATGATCGTCGGCTTCAGTGCCTGGACTGGACTGTAATAGACTCTTAGAAAGAAGACTTTGCCAAAATTACCCCAAAAGCAAAACAAACTGTTTCAGGATACCACTAAACTAATCAAATTGTTTACTGTCAACTAAGAAGTTAGATGACACCCTGATGAGCATTGTACAGTTCTCCTTGAAGTCAGAGTTGCTCCCATCCTCCCGTGCTGGGTAAGAAACCATGGAGGTGCATATACCCTAGGAACTGTGCAATGCAACACTAGCCGGACGCAGAGAGCACAGGTAAATGGCAGAACTCTTGCTCATCAGGTAGAAGCACCACAAGGTTTTAACCCTTAGCACCACAAGGAAACAGGGTGGAAATACAGGATAAGGAGTAGTCACTAGGCTAGCTGCGCTAGCTTACTGCCACGCATCAGCCCCCACCCCCATCATTTTAAAGAGGAAGCTAAAAACCCTGCTTTGTAAAGAAAGAGGTCAATACCAAAATTCCCTCTCCTCTCTCCTCACACTCCATCATGCAGCTGGCACAGCTCACTCTGGCAGACACTGCTCCCTGAACATGATGGCGCAATCACTGCCTCAAACATCATTACTATCTAAAATTGATAACCCCCTCGAAACTCGACGATTTCTATAGATATAACATTTTCACGAGGTTGAACTGCTCTCTTTGTGATTTATCCCACTTAACAAATTCAGCATCTCTAAAAGCAAGTTTCTTATATCAGATTCCGAAAAACCTAACTGCCCAAATAGGTGTGAAAATTACAGGGCTTTTTTTTTTCTATTTCTAGTTGCCTCTTATTTCCTTGTACCTACCGAAAGCTTCAGGAGTTGAATCCTAAAGTTGAGGAACTATTTGGTGACCAGAAAATTGTTGCTTCCCACCTCTTACTGATTTACTCTTTCACATAGGGACCTTAAGAACTGGATCATTTATGCTCAACAATAATTTATAAAATGTGCTACACCTAACACTAACTCTTTGAAGAATTAAAAAAACAAAAAAGTAAGGAAAAATATTTAGAGTATAGTGAAGGATTCTGCTGGTTTAGTAAAGTGATAAGTGCAGGCTCTTAGCCAAGATGGGCTGTGGACTAGCCTTCCAGTGCCAGGCATGAGTTCCTTCTTAGTGAGTAGATCCTAAGCCAAATTAGAGAGCTGTTGGTCACTGCCAAGATAGGTTCCACTACTGCACTCTTAGTGTCAATGCAGACGTTCACAGGTGCCGTGGGTGTGTAGAACTGTTGGTTGCTTCCCTCCTTTAGACGGTCACATGACACCTTCTGGTACCTTGGAAGCAAGCCCTCCAGGAAGAAGCATTCTGGTGTCTCTAGCGATAGGGACTTAACTTCCACCTCTAGGGGGCAATAAGGGCAGTAGCAGTAGCCTGTATGTTTGGGGAGTCTCTTGGACAATGTTGACCAGCAACTCAAAAAATGAGTTCTCATCCCTGGTGTTGGGGGTTTTGTAAGATGGTCTCTATTCTTAGAGCATCATCAGCCCCGATAAGAATATTTTAATTTAAGCAGATATGTATATTTATATACAGACTTAGGTATATTATATAGTCTCACCAACATGACTGCTGAAACCTGAGCTCGACAAGGCCAGCAACAATAGGCGTGTCAAGGAAGAAGGGAGAAGGCCTCACCCCTACACAAAAATACTATAGGCAGATAAGGAATGCTGTAAGTGGGAGAAACCTGTCTTCCCCAGGGAAGAGCAAACCAATTGGTTATCTAATACTGAATGATCAGTCCTGAAAACATACATACAAGTAACATTATACCAACCGAGCATGTTATAGTTAAGAATGTATATATGTATGCATGTAACAACAGCTAATGACAAAGAAGCCATAAATTTGAACAGCAAGGAGGACTTTGGGAGAGGAAAGAAAAGGGAGAACTGGTGTATTATATTCTCAGAAAAGAAGACCAAATAAATCTAAGGTATTAGCAAACTTCAATTGCTATATTAAAATACGAGAAATTCTTGATGTCCGTGAAGACTTAACATATATCATAACTGATAATTACTTTTCTTTGGAATATAGGGTTGTATCAAAAAAGATATTTTAAAGGTTTTGCAGCTGTTTAATGATGCAAATAAGTTTTAGAAAACAAAATTTTACAAATATAAGCTGAATAGAAAAGGAGGGAGGGGCCTCAGATTTCTCTAAGAATTAAAGAGGGTGTTGAGAAGCATAATAAAATGAGGCAAAGATATGTTTTCTTTTCCAGAGAAAAGGCTACTAGCTCTTTCAGGTAAGTTTGAAGAACAGAGTGTAAGAATTCACTGATGTAATCTTATGCCCTGCAGTGGGATAATACTCTTCTATGCTATAAAGATTTGTCACTCATGTTGGTTTAATAAAACACTGATTGGCCAGTAGCCAAGCAGAAAGTATGGGCAGGGTGATCAGACTAGGAGAATTCTGGGAAGAGGAAAGGCAGAGACATAGTCACCAGCCAGGCACAGAGCAAGCAAGATGACAATGCCTCACTAAGAAAAGGTACCAAGTCACATTGCTAAACATAGATAAAAAATTATGGGTTAATTTAAGTTGTAAGAACTACTTAGTAATAAGCCTGAGCTAAGAATCCAAACAGTTTATAATTAATATAAGCCTCTGTGTTTCTTTGGGACTGAACAGTCACAGGATCAGGCAGGACAGAAATTTCCGTCTACAATGCTCTGATAGTATAAATCTGTAGCTGGTTTAAGACCAGTGGTTTTTAACCTCTGGGTCATGACCCCTTTATATCCTGAATATCAGATATTTACATTACAGTTCATAGCAGTAGCAAAATTACAATTACAAAGTAGCAACAAAATAATCTTATGGTTGGGGGTCACTATAACATGAGGAACTGTATTAAAGGGCCACAACATTAGGAAGGTTGAGAACCATTGTTTCAGACCATAATAGTTCTCAATTATATCTGACAATGCCAAGTATTTGATTCTTTCTAATGTCTGTCTTCTTGCATCTTCCCTGCGGAGGGTCATTTTCAAGCTAAAGGACATAGACAAGTAATGAGATACATTAAAGTTCCAAAGACAAATCACAAGAGACATTAGGTTGCTTTTAAAATGAGCCAATGTGGACCAATGATGTGGTTAAAAGAGTAAAGGCACTCGCCACCAAGTCTCACGATCTGAGTTCAATCCTCTGGAGCAGTGGCCCTCAACCTTCCGAATGCGCCATCCTTTAGCACAGTTCCTCGCATTGTGGTTAAACCTCAACAATAAAATAATTTTCCTTGCTACTTCATAACTGTAATTTGGCTACTGTTATCAATCATAATGTAAATGTCTGATACGGAGGGTATCTGATATGCAAACCATGTAAAAGGATTGTTTGACCCCCCCCAAGGGGTCATGATCCACAGGTTGAGAACCATTAGACCAACATGTTAGGAAAAAAAAAGTAACCCCCTCAAGCTGTCCTCTGATCTCCACATGTAGGCACCCATGCACATATATGCACAATAAAGAAATACGTACATACATACATACAATTTAAACTTTTAAGAAAAATAAATGAGTGTTAGAAATCCAGACCCGGAAGGTTCAGATTCAAGAAGAAGAAATAAGCTCACCAACAACTCAGCCCCAAACAAGCTACTGTTAAGTATGCTGATTTTTGTTGGAATTTGTAACCATACTACTAACTAATGGGATAGCTCAAAGGAATGCCATAAGCAGGCTATGAATGAATTTAGAAAGATAATAAATAAAATACCTCACAATACTCTCACTGGTATAACAGAGAGAAACAATTGATCTATTGATGGACTCCAAAGCAAGAATACCAGGCATAAAGGCTGCCCCTTCCACTGTACAAGACAAAAGGAGGTTCTTTAGGAGTATCTTACAGAGGGTTGAATTCCAGTTATAAAATGTGTTTATCTACAGCTGCCGCAGAATGGGAAGTTAATACTCTGATAAACAGATGCCAGAGTCAAAAAGACAAGCATAGGTAGCAAACACAGGGTAAACAAGATGAAATGCAATAAAGATAACTTAGTTTGACCAACATTTTCATGAATACCAGATGGGGGAGTTATGGCTTCACAGGTTGTTAAAAGGAAAAAATACTTAGAAGTTCTCATTAATAATATGAGCCAACACCAATTTTATGGCTCACAAAATCTTGACCTTGTCAAGCAGGGTCTTAGAGCACTAATACAGGGGTAATAACTGAATTGTATCATATTTTAATAAATGGCACCTATCTTCATTACATAATCTATGAAAGCACAGATAAAAGATAAACAACCCACAGTCCCATCACTCAAAACTGAACATTGTCTCCATTTCTGCGTTCAATTTCTAGACATATTAATGCACATTGTAAGTCTTTGCAGTTACTTTTTTTTATAAAAGTAGATTCAAGCTGTGAATCCTCCTTTCCAATCAGTTGGGTTTTTATGCACCAATGTATCAGCCCCACTCCATACTCCACTGAGTGACACCTGGTGCATATTATTCAATTTCTTACCTTTTCGTCACATTTCAAAAGGTCATTTTGGAATTTGAGAATATTCAAAGGAGCGAAAAAGGGTAGTTAAAAATATGTCTGTTTGCATTTGAACACCTAGGCCCCATCGTCCTGTAACAGCTAAGGACAACAGCGGTTCTTCTGTGAAAAAGAGCAAATTGCCAAGAAAACGGTACAGTTAAATGCACGCCCTGCAGAAACGTCTTGGCAAATGAATTCAGCCGCTTTTGTATTGACCCATGCAGCCAAGCTACTACGAGCTGCTAGGAGTTACAGCAAAGTGGATTTCAGTTCAATAAAAAAAAATTGAATTTTTTGTTTATGATCACAGCTATCAAAAAGTGGAACAGAATGAATAGAAGGCAGGTGCAGTGGAGCAAGCCTGTAATCTAGCACTGGGGAGGTTGAGGCTGGAGAGTGCTCAGCTGAAGATCAGCTGCAGAGAGAGAGAGCAAGAGCTCACCTCAAAGTGGGGGGACGGTGGGGGCCGAACCTAGTTACTGGGAATGTTTAATAGTGCTGGAGATAAGTAACTGGAAAGGGATTTTGCAGAGGAAATTCTTACACCATGTAAGAACTTGGATTAAAGGTCTCTTTGTGCTTAAAGATTCTGATCCCAGTGGAAAGTTTACTATGGTAATTTACTACCATAAGATATCAAGTCCACGGAGTCTCATGTACCTTAGAGCAATGAGAGGAATCCTAACACTAACGGTGAATACCTATGTAGTCAATGCTTTTCACTTATTACTTTTTACGTCATTTAGTCCTTAACAAAACCCTAGGAACAGATACCATTACTATTTCCTTAACAAAACCCTAGTTACTATTACTATTTCCTTAACAAAACCCTAGGAATAGATACTATTACTATTTCCTCAACAAAACCCTAGATACTGTTTCCAGCTCACCACATTTTGCAGTATGACTCTTTGTAGCAATTTAAGGGCATTCTTCTGTGCACTAAAAACTACACTGCCCCTCAAGCACACCCCACAACACAGCCACAGCTGGTGTAGTAAACCACACAGAAACAAAAGCATCTTCTGCAAATTTTTATCTAATTAGGTCTCAAACGAGCAGTCAATGGATTTTTTTCTTAGCAAAATAAATGCATTATTTATTTCCAGCTAAAAATCATTGTATTGTCTAAATTGACCATATACCTTAAACTTTGTAAACAAAATAAATTCAGGTATATAACTGAAGATCAGTAAAGCAAATTGGAGTTTCAAACCCTTGGCATTGCTAATTAAGTGACCTTGGACAAGATATTAATCTCCCAATGTCTCTTTAGCCTTTCATCTGTGAAATGAGTATTGACCTCCGGATGGGACGTGCAAGCATTTACCCCAATCTGACACAACTGCTACACTACACAAGGAATAAAGCAGACAGAAAAGACTGATTAACCTATTCCTCAATTCAGCCCAAAACATTAAGATATTTCAAAGTGCCATTATTCGAAGTAATTGCTAGAGAACACACCTCTTATTACCCTACAAGTTTCTGATTAACAATCATTAATGAAATAAAGTGATAACCACATAAAATGTCTTTGAAATTCCATTTTATGCAAAAGATCATCTAAATACAATTCAACTCCCATTTCCTCTCTCTCTCTCTCTATTTTTGTGGGTCCAACTGTCCTGGAATTTGCTTTGTAGACCAAGCTGGCCTCGAACTCATAGAGATCCACCTGCCTCTGCCTCTGCCTCCTGGGTGCTGAGATTAAAGGCATGCGCCACTACTTGGCTCCATTTTTTTAAAGGCATGTTTTAGTGGCTAATTCAGTTTGAGACAGGTAAATGTAAGTCTGGAAGGTACTGGTTTTATTTGCGATTTTTACTACTTAATTCAAACTTTGTTTTCAAAGTGTGCTCCTGAAGAGCCACCAGAGCCAGCCAACAAAACCATTAGTAAAGAAAACTCACTCTATCAGAACACTGTGGATCATACTTTTGCTACTGAAGTATTTACTAACATTAAATACATGGTGTTTTATCCCTAAAATGTGTCATCTCTTTTTGTTTCAAAGATAACACAACTGAGGAGTGTTCAAAAGTACCATTTGTCTCAGTTTGTGTCAATGAAATTAACTAAATTTCTTGTTATTAATAAATTCTCATGTTTCCAAAGATACTAATTTTGAGGAACTTGGTTTAGAATAGAGTCAGAATAAATTTATAATTGATGGGCTGGTGTCTTTGCAAATACACTTTTTCACTTATAACTTAAAACCGTCTCTGACCTTCTTTTCCATAAACTGTCTAGGGGTAAATATTAAAACTGTAGGCTAAAATATGTATAATATCTACTTGTGTTTGGAAATGATAGAGGGTACACAGAACAGCCATCTTTTCTAAGGCCCACGGGGATTAAAAAAACTCCTATAAATAATCATTCCGAAAGGAAATATTCCAACGGTGTCACTGTTACCAAGTATATATAATAGTATATGGATCTTTAAATCTCACCATTTTTCAGTTACGCTCATTTCACTGTAATAGAAACTTCTCCTTTCCCCTGTAACCACTATGGGAATTTATTGGACTGTCTGGTTACAACCTATGAGAACCTGTGTATGTAACACATTTTCATGCAAAAGTTTGTATCAAACACTTATCAAGATCAGCACAAGGGTTCAGAGAAGCATTCCTCAACCCATGGGTGGCCCCTTTGGGAGTCGAATGACCCTCTCACGGGGGTCACCTAGGATCATCAGAAAACATAGATATTTACATTACAACTCATAACAGAAGCAAAACTACAGTTAGGAAGTAGCAACAAAAATAGTTTTGTGGTTGGGGGGGTCACCACAACGTAAGGACCTGGATTAAAGGATTGCAGCATTAGGAAGGTTGAGAACCCCTGGGAAAGTGCTTGCTCTCAAACCTGAGAACTGTGTACCATTTCTTGAATCCACATGGTGAAGGGGAGAACAGACTCTCACAAGTTGCCCTCTGATTTCTGCATAGGCTAGATGGCATGCACTTCCCAGCACATTCACACACACCAAATAATTGTAATTCTTTTCATTTTTATGAACAGTCATACAAAATACTTTTAAGCAAGAAAATCACTTCAGCTTTTAAGATTTTTCTATAAGCATCGTTGGATTGCCTAAGAGATGTTTTAAGGCAAAGATATGAACGATGATAGATGCTTCCAAAACATGTGCAGGACAAACTGAATAACCACGACCTGAGAACTAACGAGTTTTCCTTGAATTTCATTTAGTGAGTGCTTTTCAGATTTCCTTCCTCCTCAGTGATTTCATTGGTTCAATTCAACTTTTAATAGTTTCTCAAATACGCAAATGAAACCAGCTATCTCTAACTTATATTTGCTGAATAAAGAGCCAGACTTTCTTTTTAACTGTCACCTTAGAAAGATTCTCTAAGCAATAGCCGTCTTACCTGCCACATGTTCATCTTTTAAAGGCCTCTGCTGGGTTCCACACACACTTTCCCAAGCCGGTCTTGGCTTTCCTGCATCCTGACTTTCACTCAGATGAGTGAGGATAACTGAAAGTACTGATAACGCTGGTTGCCTAGCCAGCCTCAAGATTTACACGCTCCCCTGCCTGCCTGACAGCTCCTCAGAAGGTTCACTGTCTTTGTTTTGTGGGATCATAACCCACTGCCAATGTCTTCTGCACGAGAAAGTAGCAGCAACCCACGGAGGCTGTGGCTTTGGCAGGATAGCTGCCTGCAGCCAACAGCCTCTCCAGTAAATAGCCCAATAGTAGGGGTGGGCTTCACGGCTGCAAACGCAAACAGTACCGGACATGCAGGATTTTCTTCTAGCAACACCAGGACACGTACAAGTTCTGCACCAGAGCTCAGAGAAAAGTAGCTGATGGACGCATTGACGGAGAGCTAGCTATTTTAAAATTACTCAATGAGTCTAAAGCCTCAGTCTGGCTGGGAGGCTCTTCCTCTCCACACACAAGGTCTGTTTTCCTCCCTAATTTAAGAATGAATCGCTGACACCTCCAGGTGCAATACCCCGAGGGGAGAACGTACCCATACAACGCTAACGAGGGTACACACACACACASASAGAGAGAGAGASAGAGACAGAGACAGAGACAGAGAGAGACAGACAGAGAGAGGGGGGGTGCCAATTCTTACCTTAGCAGATTAGACAGGGGCAGAGGTCCGGATCCACCGCCCAGGATCCCTCCTTTCCTGCCAGATAGGAGTTTCTCCACCAGAGCCACATTGCCAGTGCGAGCAGCTTCCAGCAGCTCCTGGTCCTTCCCCATAGTCTCTCACAAGTCCCCTTACAGAGTCCTTTCCGTCCTCCTCCGGGTCCACTCTCCAAAAGCCAGGGCCCTCCCCGCCCCACCCTAAGAGGATGCCAGGGCTCGAGCACGCTGTGATCCCCGCAGCAGCCCCGCGTCGGGAGCTGCACGCCGTCCTCCTGTCTGTCACACGGTGCAGCTTCTACAATGGGGAGCAGCCCGTGTTTGGGTAGAGGGGCTGGCCGAGCGGCGACGCGCCCCCACAGCCACTCCCCTGCATTCCCGAGGCCTCCTTCCCGCGGGGTGGGGTGCGAGCGGGTGGGGACCGGGGCCCGGGTGCCGCTGAGGAACGAAAGGAGGACGCTGAGCTCTGAGGAAGATGCCGAGCATGCACTAAGGAAGGATGCACAGGGAAGAGGATGCTGAGCTCTGAGCAGGATGCTCGGGCGTCCAGAAGGACGATGCTCCGCACAGGGAAGAATGCTCTGCACCGAGGAGAACCCTGAGCGCGGACGAGTGGCC
>LOJH01042026.1:0-14279 GCA_001685095.1 Ellobius talpinus | reverse complement strand
CTACAAGAGCTAATAAGAAGACTGAGCTAATGGGCCAATCAGTTTATAACATAATGTAGACTCTCCGTGTGATTTTCTTTGGGACATGCTAGCTGTGGGGAACAGGGCAGGACATAAACCCCAACAAGCAGGCCCTCATGTTACAACTAAGTGCCTGCATAAAGAATTTGGAGAAATTTCATACCAGTGACTGTCCTGTCTATGGGATGTGCTGGGATAAGGATGGCACAGAAATTATGGGAGTGGCCAACAAATGACTAGTTCAACTTGAGACTCATGTCAGGAGAGTGACCCCACCCCTAATATGCCTGGAGCACTAGGACCCAGAGGCTGGATGGCACAGAGACCTAGGATTGAAACAATAACTACTTGGGAAAAGAAAAAATGTCAATGTAATGATGTCTAACTACATTCTGCTATACTTATAGATTGGTGCCTAACACCAACTGTCATCAGATACATGTTATCACCCAGCAACTGGTGGACACAGATGCAGAAGCCCACAGCCAAACATGAGTCTGAACTCAGGAAATTGTGTGGAAAGGTGAAGGATGGATTGTAGGAGCTAAAAGGGTCAAATACATCATGAGAAGACCCACAGAATAAACTAACCTGGGTTTATAGGAGATTACAGAGACTGAACCCATAACCAGAGAGCCTACGTGGGACTGAGCTAGACCCTCTGCATATATGTGACAGCTGTATAACTGGGTCTTCTTGTGGTACTCATAACAGTGGGAGCAGGAGTTGTCTCTTTTACTGGCTTTTGGGACCCAATTCCTCATATTGGATTGCCTTGACCAGTCTTAATACAAGGGGAGGTGATTAGTCTTACTGCATCTTGATATGCCATGTTTTACTGATATCAAAGGGAGGCCTGCCCTTTTCTGAGTAGAAACAGAGGAGGAGTGGATGGGGAAGAGACATAGAGGAGTTTGGTCGCTGTAGTATGGAGGAGTGGGCCCTTTGTTTCTGCCCAGCTCCCAGCTACCTGGCTGCCTGACTAGCTTATACCCAAAATAACCACACCAAAATTGTATTAATTAAATTACTGCCTAGCCAATTAGCTCTAGCCTCTTATTTGCTAACTCTCACATCTTGATTAACCCATTTCTATTAAATCTGTGCATTACCATGTGACTGTGGCTTACCAGCAAGATTCTAGCCTACATCTGTCTCAGGCCAGAGATTCATGGCGTCTGCCACATTGCCTTCTTCCCAGCATTCGGTTCTGTCTACTCTGCCCACCTAAGGGATGCCCTATCAAAAGGCCAAGACAGTTTCTTTATTCAAACAATGTAAGTGACACATAGAAAGAAGATCCTCCTACACCAGTGAGCAAGGGCTAATAAGAGAGGAGGGAGGGCAAACTGAGGTAGGGAATAAATTAATTAACTAAAAAGAGTTTGAAAGGACACTAGCCTGCTCAATCATGTGACTCTGCCAGGCCTTTTCTTCTCCCCCATTCCCTCTTCTTTACTACAAACCATTAGATTATATTCCTAAAGCTAGCCACTGAGGTCTATTCTCTTCCTTGGCCACTTTCTCCTCTTGAGACTGACTAACGAAGTCCAGTGATCAAAAGCCCACTTTCACCTAATTAACATGCTTAATTAAAATGAAGCACCTGATCCTAACATGGGGTTTCCCCTTTTACCTTTATAAACCCCCATTTGCCTATGTGCCACATCTGTCTCCCTCTATCCAGATGCAGTCCTTTGCCCCTCTGGGACAAATATCCCTGCCCCTTTCCTCTCGCCCCCTTCCCTTTCTCCCTCATCCCCTACCTTCATTACCACAGCATCCTAGTCCATTCTAACACAGACCTTCCTTTCTTCTCCTCTTAAAAATTACACCTGTGAGGTCATTTGCTGCTGTTTTCTGCCCAAGTCAGAAAGCTGTCACTTTATCTTTTCTTCTCTGATTAATAAAGGATCTTTCTGTGAAAAACAGGTGTTTGGGTGTGGGAGTGTGGGAGGGAGGCCCTGCTGTGCAGAATCCCTTTCAGAGTTGTCATGGTGTCTCTTCATGGCAATGCAACAGTGACTAAGACACTCATGGTCCTCCTGCTCCAGATTCTTGAGTTCCGGGAATTACAAGTGTATACTATCAAATTCAGTTTAACTTCAATTTAACTTCACATTCTAAACCTCACAATGTGTCTCGCATGGTATCTACTCACCTAGACCTATACATATTTGGAAATTTGGGGAAATAGTCTGGCTAAAGTTGTACAATAAATTTATTACAGCATCTATGCTCACTTGTCACCCCCTCCCCAAGTTACTTAGGCACTTATAACTATAAATTATAACTATATATGCTCCTAGAGGGCAGGAATGTTTCCCACGTGACCTGTTTCATTATAAGGGATCATATAATATTGACAAATGAGGAATAAGTGAATGAAAGAACAGAAAAACATCTAAATCAACAGGAAATTTACTATCAATAATAAATAGTTGGTCATAAGCAAGGCAGCAGGCAGAAAGAATCTTCTAAATTTCTCCAAAGTAAAAAATAGCCTACATTCAAATCCTTTTAGAATTAGGAGAAACAATTGAAACCTCCCAAGGTACTGTCATGTATGCATAGATCTTTTACACTTTAAAATCATTTTTATAGAGGTTACATAATTTGATAGATTGTTACCTATTTAAATATAAAATGGGTCATCACTTTTCTCGATATATATGACAAAAATATTCTTTCAGAAATGTTGTAATTAAATTTTAAAAACAAAGTTTATTTTCTAACATCCAGTTAACTGGGTATCAACTAAGTTGCCAATTAAGTAAGAGTATTAACTGGTTAATTACAAAATATTTGTTTAGCCCTTTCAGTTTTGAAATCACTCTTTAAAATACCTTAGTATAAAAACAACTGATGAAAAATATTATTAACCTGTGTCTATTTGTTCTATTTGTCACAATGTCACTTGAAATTAATTTAAATAGTTCTTGGTTTTGATATCATTTGCCCTGTTTTAAGACCCAAAGCATCATTATCATGATTATTGCATAGTTTATTTTAAATCACTAACAACTGAATTTTCAACAATATATACCCACTTGTAATCATATCCTTAACAGTTTGCAGAAAAGTTTGGAGAAAGCAGTCTCCAGTCTTATGTACAACTAATATTTTTTTTAAAAAATCTTTAGGAATAGCTATCCAAATTAAACTTACTTTGGTCATCTTCATGGGAGCAGAATCAACAATTACAGGTAAAATAAACACACACACTTTACCACTAATAGTCACTGTATATATACATATACATATATATTACACACACACACATATATATATATATTATTTTCTGCTGTATACCTGTATACTCACTATGTCCCCTTGAAAACAACAAGGAGCCAGAGAAGTTGGTACATATCTATATTCCCATAACTGTAGAGGCTGCAAAAGCAGGATTAGAAGTTTCAGGCCAGCCTGTGCTACATGGTGAGATATAAACCAACCCTGGGTTACTAGGGGTTACTACTTAGACTTGACCTTGTTTTTGAAAACAAACCAAAAAAATAAAAACATAGTTGATACTTCCTTCATTGCTTTACTTTTCTTGATATCTAGGAACAACTTTTATAGATATTACATTCACATATCTAAAATTTAAATTTACTCTGAACAGACTATGACTTTGGAAAATATAGTATAATTTTTGGATGGAATTATTTGTTTTCTTGTTTTGTTTCATTTTTTTTCTTTTCTTTTCCTTTTCTTGTTTTCTTTTGCTTTTGACACTGTCTTCCATTATATGCTCTGGCTGACCTGGAATGCACTATGTATACCAGTCTAGCCTTGAGCATACATACAGTTTTGCCTCCTGCGTACTGGGATTAAAAGTCCCATGCCACTATGCCTGACCTACTTTTCTATTTTAATTCTACAAATATATATAATAGTTATATATAAGAGCTAAACAAGTCAGTCCTTCAAAAGCCTGGGAAAGCTTTTTGAAATTCTTAACCAGTAAACATATTTTCTAAAAGTCTTGTTCATGTGACTTCAAGTAATGAGAGAAAGCCAAATTCCCATAGCCAATAACTGTGACATCTATGTGTGTGCATTTTAAGGCAGTCATTTTCATTCTAATATCCAGACAAAAACATTTAACTTGAGACATGCCAAATGTCCCTGTAAGACTAAACATCTAACAAATTGCAAACCCAGAGCTTTAACTCAGGATTATAACCAGTTAAAAATGAGAAAGTTTTTATTGCCTTCATTATGCTGTAATGCATCACAATCTATGATTACTATACAAGAGTTTAAATATTTAGAATGAATTTCACAGAAGCATATCAATTCCTTTCCAGGTGTTTTGCATTAACCTTATGCACAGTCATCTTTTATTCATTATTTGATTCAAAAAATATTTATCAAGCACCTAATATATACCAGTCCTTTCTTAAGGAGCTATATAGTGGCAAGCCAAAGTCTTCATTCTTACTGGCATCTAGTAGAAAAGGTAGAAATAATACAGAAACATAAAAGTATAATATGGTATAAGGTAACTAAAAAAACGAAGTCACAATTTAGGTGTGTTGAGTGTTATATGTGGTCAAATTAGGATCTATAAATGAACAGGAATGATAGAGATGCTTACAAATATCACCGTTTTGGATAAAGACCTAAAATAATACAATATTTTTAACTGTACTCAGTTGCTTTAAAAACAGATATTAATTGGCATTGCTATGAAATAATCATTGATATTCACTGGGAAAAAAGTTTGAATATTGAGGAAAATACCTTTACAACTTGTGTTGTCCTGTCAGAAGACTGTCTCCAATACTATCTTAGATCATATTTAAGTGCAAACTCTGACCCTCTGAGGATAGAGATCTTTGAACCCAGGGCCTCACACATCCTACACAGCCACTCTATGATTAAGATAAATTCTCAAGCTCTAAAGGTATTTACTCTCTAAATTTATAACTGTCTTTCCCATCCTGCCTTAAAATGTGATTCACTTTAATTAAAAGTGCATTTTCATACTTCTATTCTAATTGATAGACTTCTGAAGAATTAGAGACATTTTTCTTTTCCTTTTGTCTTTGCTTAATATTCTTATAATTAGTACACAAACACATATGAATTAAACATTAGTCTCATTATGAGAGGTTGTAAAGGAGATCAGTAAGGAAAAGAAAAAAATACATAACCCTGCCACTGTAGAAGAAATGAGAAAGAATACAATTCAAATGTTAATGTTGTTTATTGAGAAAATACGGCAAAGTGATCAAAATTTATTTATCCTAAAGTTAACTCCCATGCATTAAAAGTCAAGATATTTTCAAGGCTTTGTATGTGAATGGAACTGATTATTAGGTCTTTGGTGTCCCTCATATGTGAAGGCATCACAATTATACATGACTTATACATTCATTCTAAAAACTAAACGGTATTACTCCCAAGAAAATGTTAAGTATAATGAGAAAAGAAATGCAGACAAAGCAAACAGAATGTTATTTTTAAGAAGTCCCTCACTTGCTCCAAACCCATAAAATAACTGGGAATATTAATTATTCTTCAACATTCTCCATTTTGTAAAATGAGTCAACAGAGCTTTCATGCTACCTCATCAGCCAGCCATTGGAAAGGAGGTGGCATACGATATAATGTTTTAGGAATTCTAGCTTTCTTCTAGCAGTGCTTTGGAAATAGGCCATGGATAAAAGCAATAACAAAACAGACAACAGCAAAAACTGGAGGTAGGCCTGTGTGCAACAGTTTTCTAGGAGATTGAAACATCCTGTCTCCCAGGGAAGCTCCTTGAGACAGAGAGTAAACAACTTAAACTAACTTCAGGAAGTTCCTGAAACTGACCAGATTCACTAGGCCCATTCTTCCCAAGAGGAAACAATAATATCACTAATAGTCACTCTTAGACAAGCCAAGGTATAAAGAATATTTTTGAGACTAAACCAGCTGCCTGGAAGAAGTAGGGAAAAAATGAGCAGCCTGGAAAAGGTTTAGATCAACTGAATCACTTGAGAAGGACACCTGTTAACTTCTTGAGCTGCTGGCATACTTTTCAGTGTGCTCCAGGTTCCCAGGTTTTGTGAGTCATCGCCCAAGTTGAAGGGGACTTTAGTGATGAAGCTGTCTTTGAGTCATTTCTGCTTCTGTAAGTAACCCTTTACCCATACCCCTACAGTTAGCCTCAATAAAAGTCATTGGTTCATCAAATTGATCTTTGGTGATATCCATTCTTTCGTCTGTTGTAGGATCCCTATCTGTGGTGGATAGATGTGTGTTGTGTCTCCTCAGGAAAAGACTTGTTGAGAGACCCAGGCCCCAGAATAGCCCTGATCTGCAGCCTCTATGCAGACCCTGAATGTCTCTGCTCCAAGCTCTAACCCAGTGAAAGAAACACACCCTGAAAATGGGATTAGAGTTGGGGTAAGAGACACTTTGTCCCTGAACCTAGAGCTGGAAAAAAGTGCCCAGACCCCGAAACCAGGACTAAAAGAACACACTAAGTGCCTAGATCCAGAGCAAGCCAAAGATAATCGCCCTGGTCGCAAAATTAGAGTCAAAAAGATAAAAAGAATCCAAAAAAGAAAAACAGTTTGGTCCCAGAATCAGAACCATCTCTGCTGTCCACACAAAACCAGCAAATTCCTGAGCAGGGACCAATCACTGAGCCCCTAGTGGCTTGGAATTCCCCCAAGCTTCTTCCAATACATAAATGCCCAAGGTTTATTTTACACTGTTCATGCTGTTGCTGTTGCTGCCGCTTAGGAAAGACAAAGAGACCTGAGTTAACTCACAATAAAGACTCTTTATTTTTGCACTGGAGTTGGTCTTAATGGTGCCGATTGAGGGTTGGGATTTTGGTTGTAACATATTCACATAACAGGGCTGTGGAAACACTAAGTGAAGGAGGTAATTGGGATATAGCATCAATAGTGCCTTTCACATAACCTCTCTCTTTTCAAAATGTTTTATTTTATTTTGGGGTGTGTGTGTATGTGTGTGTGTGTGTGTACACATGCATGTACCTACATGTGTGCACAGTGTCTGTGGGGGCCTGAAAAAGGCAGTGGATGGGCTGTAACTGGAGTGCCAGACAGTTGTGAGTTGCCATGTGAGTGCTAGGAATTGAACCAGGATGATCTGCAAAAACAGCAAGTGCTCTTAACTTTAATAATTGTCTCTCTGGCCCCTAAGATTTTCTTTTATTTTAAATTATGTATATATGTGTGTCTGTATAAGGGTTGTAGATATGTAATTGTAGGTGCCCACAGAGGACAGAAGAGGGCAGCAGATCTAGAGCTGAAGTTACAGGCAGTTGTGAGCCACCAAATCTCGGTGCTGAGAAACTGAACTCAGGTGCTCTTAAATAGTAGCAAGCACCTTCTGCACCAGCACACAGACTTTTCTTAAGAAGTCCCGCTATTTTGATAATTTAATTCTAACTTCCCTACACACGTCTTATTGCTTCTTGTTTATGGCCCACTTCTGAGTGATTTTATAGGGATGATATAAGACATAGGCCTTGAATATCCCTTGCCACAATCAATAGAATTCTTATTTCTAGGAGTATCCACTGCACCTTCTTACCCTTGCTTTAAATAACCTTAGCATTTCCTACAGAAACCTCTGAGGACTTATATACCTTTGGCCACTGCCTACACATGAGGCATGGCATAAAGTCATTGCTAGATCAGGCCATAATACTTGGGAACGTATTTTGCAACCATTCATTCCCTACTTGTGTATCTTTCCAACATCTATGACAGACTAAACAGTAACTTCAGTCTCTTCTGAACAGTAACTTATAAATGCTTGCTTTATGTCTGGTTTAATGCTATTCCTGTTGACCAGACACTTACAGGACCCCTTCTCTAGTCTATAGTTAAGTATCTGCCCAATACTTTTGTCTAAAGTATAATCTCATTCCACTCTAATAGTTACACAAGGGAAAAAAATAAATTGCTTTTCCCTTTCTAATTAAAAATTTAAAAGCAATGTCTTCTTCTCTGATGCTCCTGCCATTTTACATGGAGTTGCTTCATCAATATGTCAGGAGAGAAAACTTTGGCACCCATGCCTTCTGCTTCATAGCTGGAATCTTCCTTATAAGTAGACTTCCTCATTTCTCAGAAAATATTCCAGAACTAAGGAACTTCTATTCACAATTTGTCATGATCCATTTTTAAAAATTCATATAGTATGCAGGATTTGGTGACATTTTAACCATAATCCATTATCTGCTATAAAGTTAGAGACTTTCTAAAGCAGCCTTTAATAAAGAAAGGAACCATTCTATAATGAAAGTTTATTGTGTAACTAAAAATACTGTTTTGAGTAAAATTTTCAATGCAATAAAGACTTTAGTATTAGATGTAGCCGTCCATGGATAGGTTGATAAATTTAGATATATTGATAGATTATTTATAGCATACAATACAATGATTTCTCTCTACTCTGTTGGTTAGTTTTTAGACAAATTTGTTTCATTTTCAAACAGTACACAAAAACACAGAAATTGTACATGCTAAAAGAGAAATGTGATATTTCAATAAATATCCATATTGTGTAATGGTTTAATCAAGCTAAACATACTTGTCCATTCATTTATTATCTCCTTATTTTTTGTTCATTCTTTATACATATAATAAATCTGAATTTATATAAATAATATACAATGCATCTATATATGATAAATATATAATTTATGTATTATATAATATATATGATATATATTTATATATATACTTAATTCCAACCACACTGAGAAACCTAGGAAGAGAGTATAATTTAAAACAATCAAACAAAAACAAACGAGAGTTGTTCTTAAGGCATCCAAATAAAACAGGAGGGATAGATAATTATAATACAATCTTAAATGTACTGTACAAAAATAACACACAAGGGCAAGAAATAAGATTACTAAATGATATTAACAACTATCTCTGTCTTACATTTGTTCAGTTAATGAACTACTTGATTATGATTCAATTCAGTTCAGTCCACCAAGGCTAAGTTTCTTCTTGTCTGTGTCTTAGAATCCATCATAATCGTATATCCTCTTGCTTTTCTAATTCTGATTCTCTGAAAAATCCTGAATAAAGATTTGTCTGATCATCTTGGAGTCAAAACATCAACTGTATTATTGGTGCATAATTGATCTTAAATAAATATCTTTGTAATGAATGAATAAATAACGAATGAACTAACTCAAGGACAGAAGGGGAAAAAGAATTTCTTTGGCATAATCATGTAGAAATTTATATTAATGATACTACAAATTTCATAAACAACTAAAATTCTGGATTCAAATGAAGTATTGAGGATAGTCAGATGCCATATCCTGTCATAAACTTTGTTTTCTCATCCTAAGCCCTAGACTTTGTCAACTGGGCAAGCATCACCAATACTAACATCCTACATGAATAGAGAACAGCTAAACTTTTCAATTCAACTCAAAGATATGCTACAAAACAGTTTTTCTTATATCAGGATAACAGGACTTTAATCAAATATTGGATCCAGTTCTGGTAAGTTAGCTTTAAAAATACCAAAGAAGGTTATTATTCTCTGTCCCTGCAGTGCCATTAGATAAGTGCTGCCTCAGCCCTTTGCAAGCAGTTATGGTAAGCTTTACAATCAAACAACATCGCAAAGGTGTTATTCTTTTGGTTCTTTGATACAGCTTGACTTTTTGCTTTAGTGCTCTTGAATCCACATTTATATGACTCTTGGACTTTCTAATATTATTGGGGAGTAAGAGTATTATGCTGTTGATTTTCAGGTATTCAAATGTTTTCCCTCTTTGAAACATAGTTTAAAAATTCCACATGCATATTTGAATTAAGTCTATTAAGTATTCCCATCATAGGAGTTAGCTATACATATAATCATCCTAGCCCTCCAAGTTCAATAAACTGCACCAAGTGCCTCTTTACATGTTTCTAGAAAAGTGTTGGCTTGGAAGACAGATGCTTTCCTAAAACTTTTTCTTCATGACTTTAAAGGGGAAAATTAGCTTGAGAACAATCAAATAACTCTTCCTGCTTTTTCCTTTAAATAATCAGAATATGATTTCCCAAAGTCTGAGGGCTCAAGACTCTCAACTAAAAACAAGCAGATCTTATACCTTGACAAGGTATTTTGACCCAGTGTCCTGCTCCTGCCAGATCAATATGGTACAATATTAAATGAAGAAGAAATTCAGGTAGTGTTTTCTCTCCTCAATCTTCTTTCAGGACTCAGTCATTAATCCTCTTTTCTGGTCTCTGTTACCTGGAGCACCATCATTGACCCTTCTGTCCTTTCCTTCTGCTAAGCTTGCTTTCTGTGAGAAAGCTCTTTGACGTCTTTCAATTCTTGTTTGCAGACGAACATCAAAATGTTCAAAAGAAACAATGGTACAACTTTCCTAAGAAGTTAAATTTGTTTATTCCCCCTGTTGAAAGTAACCTGCCGTGAGTGGCTTCCAAACAGCTAGGCCAATGTCTATATAATGGAGTTCAAAGTTATCTAAACAACTAAGGAAAGATCTAAAGCATGTGCTTCCTGTGTAAGAGTTATTTAGGTGTTTACACGGGGGTTTAAAATGCAGTTAGCACATATCTTTTAAGTATCTAATAAGCGTGAATTTAAATATGTATCCCAGATTTTGTAAAATGACTTTGTATCATTTTGTGAAGAAAAATGAAAATCCTACAAAAGAAAATAATAAATACAATATAAACATTCTTCATTGGATTAAGCACAAATATAGCTTTTAACATTTTTTAAACTACAACATAAGAATCAGATCACTTAGACCTATGGCCTAATTTGTAAAGAAGTAAATTTTAGTCTAAAAAGGTCATAGTATCTTTTCGTGATAGCACAACTTCTCCAATCTTTAGCAGAAATAGGTAGGCCTCAGGACATCTGACTTTTTTTTTAAAAAAAGGGGGGGTTCACATGTGGGTCTCCATGAGTTCTTTGGTATTCCTACAAATATTTCTAGACCTATGTCTAGAAGGATGTAACTCTGCAATCATAACATTGATGAATTGGAATTTATCTGATGTATACATAAACTTTGACAATCAGCACCAACTAGGATAACACAGGCACACTCACTTCTACCCTCAAAACTGGTTTAACTAACTGGATCTAACTTTCCCCAATTCTTTGATTTTGAATATATAGCATCGTTTACTGCTCAGACCTCTGAGATTCTATAATTGGCCAAGATCTACCTTTTCAATGATATAACGATGACTCTCTAGACCTTATGAGGCACCTAAGTCATTTCCTATTATCCTACTCTTCCCACATGAAAGAATTTGGTGTGCTACAAGTTGTGCAATACACAAGCTCTAGGCCGAAATTAATGAAAGGGGCACAGCTGTCAAGTAAACAAATACTGACCCACAGTTTTGCAGTACAAAGCAAAGAACTGTCAAGACCTGAGCCCCCACACCAATTGATTTCTTGCCCTTTCAACATGCATATTCTACTTTCAGTATCTTAATTACACTCTTAATCTCCTGAAATTCTTATATGGGTGTCATGATTTTTTTTATATAGCATCCCATCCTGTGTGTGAACTATTATATAACACAACTGAGGGGGGAGGACAATGAATTACTCACACAGAGTGCTTGAGCATTAGCCAACTCCAGCTCTCAGGAAAAAGACTGCCAAAACAAGCAACAGTTTTTAAAAACATAGCTTATTCATTTCTACTTCCTTTGTCATTAACTAATCCAGAAAAGCATAATTTCCATATTTTCTTTTGTAAGACATAAAATTCATTTTAAGTCTCCTAAGAACTCATAAAATATCAGTGAAATATGATTTGTACAAGATGTTAGCTGTCTTTAAAACCTGCTTTTAATTTTAAAAAAATGTATATAGAGCCACATTCTTCATCAGATTATTTCTAATCTACAAATTTATCCATTTCACTAATGAAAAAATATTTGATTCGTTAGTCACCTTTAACATCATTCTTTCTGAACAGAAATGTGTGTGAGAGTGAGCACATTCATGTGTACATGTGTTTCTACATATTACTACTTGATTTTTACTTTTCTGTATTGTGAGAGATACTGTCTTTCAATTCTCTGTTTAAAAAAAAACAAATTCAGTCTCTCTTTATACATTTGGGCTGGGGAGAAGTGCAGTAGCTGAATTTCTGAAAAGAATTATAAGGATACAGTGACATCTACAGGCATTATGTATATTGCTAAATAGGATGTAGTTACTATATACTGAAGAATAGGAAGTTTCTCTGACTTATATTTCTGATACCCAACAAGAAAGGTTAGATCAATTAAACTGGAGCAACTTATGTAGGAGAGCTTGCTAAATTTGAAATTCATGTAAAAAATGGGGCTTTGTTTTATCTACTTCATAACACTTTATTGATCTTCATTTTTGCAATGGGAATAATAATTTGATTGGCAGTAGTTCATTTTGAAAAGCTACATAAGACATTCATACAAACTTGATGGAAAGGGTTATTCAAAATCCATGGAAATAAAGAGAAGGAATATGAGAATTAGAAATTCAAAATGTCTTTTCTTTTTATTTTTAGGAAATTCTAGGGATCCAAACTAGGGTCCCCTACAAACTAATTACATTTTACTACTGAAATATGGCCATAATCCATCAGTGGTAAAGCAGTAAATTTCTAATAGTCAGTTCCAGTACTTACAAATGAGATTAGTATTCTACTAGAATTTAGCCTTAACAGTAAATTTAAAGGGTAGAAAATGAAATATAATGGAATTAGCTTCATTAGGATCTGTGATTGCTAATCATTTTTGTCAACTTGATTGGGTTAATGCATACTGAACTTGTTGGTAAAGCATTCTTTCTAGATGTTTTTCTGAGGTCATGTGAAGAAAAAACTATCATTCAAAAAAGAAATGGTAAAAATGGTGCCTTCATAGCAATGTGAGTAGGTGTCATCCAGTCTACTGAAGACTTCTACAGAACAAAAGAGAAGATGTATAGCTATTTTCAGATCACTGTGATGAGCTATCTAACATAAACAATCATTAGAAATATATACTATATCTTGTGGTTTCTTTGAGATGTGGCCACGAGGCAATGACAAAATAGAGCAGTTCACATCAAGGAAGAAAAGGGTGCACAAGGAAAAAAAGTAGAAGTTGGCTTTCCTCAAAACCCTTTCCTTCTATCTAGTCCAATCAATAAAGATGATGTCATCTACATTCAGCATGGGCTTTCACTGACTTTTATTTTATCTGCAAATATGTTAACATATACACTCAAGTCTGGGCCTCATCAGTCCTCTGGGTGATTCTAAATCCACTCAAACTGACATTGAATACAACAGTGACAATTAACTTCTTGTCCACTTGAAACTGAAACCTATCACTTTCAGCCATAACATTCTTACCTGAGGCCCCCAAAGACATCCCATATTTCAAAATATATTTCCAGCCTATCTCCAAGAGTCTACATAGTCTTAAATGATTTCATTATTGTTATAATGCCCACGTTCTGGGTTTCTACTGAATCGCAAGGAAATCTCCTAGCTATATGTACTTGTAAAATCTGGAAGAAGGTTATGAATTACAAAGTTACAAAGATATAGAATAAATATTGCCATTATAAAAGGGAGGAATCAAAACAGAGATAAAGAAACAAATTCAAAATAGAAGTGAAACTTGGCAGAGGAAATTTTAAAATGCAAATCCTGCAGCTCTATATCCAGCATTCATGGTATATGATAGAATAAACCCCAACAGGCTTAAACAGTTTGTTGTCTATGGCCTTATAATTTGCCTTCTAGATACCCTCTCTCCTTTGTTCAAATCATTATCTGAAGCTTTCCTGAACAGACATTCCATGTTCCTTCTATTTCTAGAATGTAATATCACCATCCCAGGGGCTCTTCAGAGAAATACAACTCTAGTACACATTGCATGGCCTTTCTTTTAAAATCTGGGTGGAATACTCCCATAAGAATTTTTATATTCTGCATGCCTGCAAAATCAGAAACATAGATAACATCAACCTCTGCTGTCAACTTATGCAGAAACTGAGCCCTTTGAACCATGGCTCCAACAGTTTCCTAGTGACTGGCTATTTGAACTGTGGAAAACACATCTCAGGTCATCTTGCGTGATTAGTGCACCCTTCAAGCTTTCTCTTTTTAAGAAAACGTCTATCAACTGACTTCACAGTTTTATACCTTGAACTTATGATAGCCAGTGTCAGGCTCTGTAGTGATAGGGGAGCACAGGCCTGCTTTTCGTCCCGCCCGGCTCCCGCAC
>LOJH01042025.1:0-14280 GCA_001685095.1 Ellobius talpinus | reverse complement strand
GTGATGGGATAAAATCAGAGGCCTTGTGCAGGCACTCTCATTGAAGAACACCCCAGCATAACTGCTTCCTTTGTGTCTAAGGGGAAGTAATACAAAGATAGAAAAATATCTTTTGTACTCTTTTATTTTGAATCAATTCATAAAAAAGTGAAGCGATTCTGAGTGGGTTTATCATACTCAAAGTGAAGGGAAGACAGGGGCAATGTCTCAGATTTGGATAAAACCCCTCCAGGTTAGGGAAGCTGGCAGTGCTCCTAGGCCAGGCTTTAGCAGGGTGGACATATGCAGGATGGGGCTTCCTTCTCTGGGAGACCTTCTTCTAGCCCTCGTTCTGCGTGAGGCCTTCTTTCTAAGAACACAGCTCAATGCTAGGCTATAGAATGGGAGGCAGAACATCTCAGGTTCAGGCTTAGACACTGGAGGACTGGATGGAGGCCCGCCCTTGTGTTGGCTCTCATGTGACTGAGACTTCTATTCATCCACTCCTGCAGCGTGACTGAGGTAAACATGGCATTGCCCTTGGCTGTGGTGGTCAGAGCACCTGGCCTCTTGGACTGCAGTGGCAGCATTAATTACATATTTGCTGAGCTCGTCACTATGGGAATACAATTCGAAGGTCTTACTTCGAGGCCTTAGCTGTGTCTGGGGCTTATTTTCACTTACTACATTCTGCACTCGATTATAAATAACTGTCTTTTGGAACCAGTTATGAATTTTGGAGGGCTGTGGAGTTCTTCTCACAGGGCAGAGTGAGGTGGCTCGCATAGGCACATTCCATAAATGTGGATCGAGTTCAATTGTAATGGTTGAATTAGTTCCCCAGGTCCTATTGCCTGTCCATTGCCGGTTAGGGATAAAGAGGTTATGGCCTCCGCTTCCTAGAAAGGGACACAGAGCAGACAGCAGGTAGGAAAGTGCACCAGCCACATCTGTGCATGCTCTGGTGTGTGCCGGGTGTGTCCTTCAGTCAGTCAACAAGGACCCGATAAGTGCAAGGATGGCTTGCTCTCTCTTGTCTAGCCGTGCTCAGTCAAAGTTTGCAGCCGCTTCCTCATCTGGCCCTTGTCCAGTGGCACAGCTTCTCATATTAATGGTTCAGCTGCTTCCTTATGCTCCCCCCTTGTCTTTCTCTCTTGTTTTTCTTTTGTTTGCCTGTTTTTCCCCCTAGGATGCTTTTCCTTCCTTTTGACCTGAGGAGCATCTGCTTTTCAGACTCAGTTTGACTGCCTCTTCTTCTTTGAAACCTTCTAGAGACCTTCTTTTTTCCTGAGTTTTATGTAAGAAAGTAAAACCCTCTCAACACAGGTTCCACATGACCCGCCCATAGAAAACACCGGGCTACAGTCCTGTGAAATGCACGTGCAAGGGTGGAGTTGAGTGGGACATGGAGGTTAAGCTGACCCGCGGTGTTAAATGACCACATTGGGGGTGCGCGGTAGCAGGAGGGCATCGCCAGCACAGCCACACTGGGGGTGGGCAGTAGCAGGAGGGCATCGCCAGCACAGTCACATTGGGGGTGCACGGTAGCAGGAGGACATCGCCAACACAGCCACACTGGGGTGCGCAGTAGCAGGAGGGCATCGCCAGCACATCTCCATCATCCCTGGAAAGTTTCTCTAGTAACGCCATGAGGACATTATGACTTGGCTTTGCTTGAATGTGACTGGCTCTAATGTTGCCCTGTACCTTCACAGAGCTCTTTCTAACGCTGAATGTTCAGGACTCTTCATGGTGCATGAGTCAAGGAAGTTTATTTTTAAAGGAAACGTTGAATAAATTCAAAAGTTAGTTAATATACCAGACTGAATCCTCTGGATTAAATATGAAAATAGTAAATAGGTTCACTTTTCAGCCTTATTGCTTTTTGCAATCTTTTAATTTTCCTTATCAATGATAAATTTACCCTAACATAGAGTTGATATGTTAACATGCCTCTCCCTTCTGGCCCCATCTGTTCTCCAGAAGAGATTCAGAGATTCATCTACTTCCTTATTGACTAATAATCACAATGTGTCATTATCTACAAGGCGCTATGCTTGATCAGTTGAGGGGGCGTTCAGAGATGCAAAGAGTCTTGCTCAGAAGGACTTTGTACGGCGATAAGACTGCTTTCAAGTATACGATGTGAACGTTGGTGTTACCAGGTGGCCAGAATCAGTGGAAGAAGGGTTGGGATGGTGGAACCGAGGTGAATTATAGTGGCTTGGGGTGAGAGTTTTAATAACATTGTGGAGTTATTCAAAGATTTTGAGCAAGGAGGTGTTGGGGTCATTAATCTGGTCACCCCTGTGCAGGGCAGGGGATACACTTCTGTTCTGTACAGTGTACCTTGAATGCCTTCTTGCTCTCTGGAGATTCTGTCCTTGTCCTCTCACCCTTAGGCAGAACTTGCCATGCCATTTGATGTTTCTTTGGAGAAGTCTTAGAGGAGGCCAGTTCGGTCTCACGGTAGTTCTGGCATGATTCTTAGGTTTTGGTTGATAGGTGAGGCCTATAGACATCCTTACAGGCTGCATATTGGTAACATTCAAATCTAGGTGTGCTTGACACCAAACCTGAGCTATTTCTATCATGCTATGTTAATAAGGAAAAAGAAGGAAACCAGTGTGGCTTTCAAAAATGTTTAAAGCTTTAAAAATTACACTTGCTTTTTTTTGTGTGTGTGTTGCACAGTCCACACTGCATGTGTAGAGGTCAAAGGCCATCTTGGAGTAGTCAGATCTCTTCTTCCATTGTGTGAGTTTCAGGGATTGCACTAGGCTTGGCAGCAAGTAAAGTGCCTTTACCCACTGAGCCATCTTGCTGGCCTCACTGTGGTTTGGAAAAGGTTTGCTTCGGAGGAGAACCTGGCAACCATACAATGTACACCAATTTCAGCTTTTGGCAACTGTTTGGAAACTGTGAGGTTTTTTTTTTTAACATGTTAAGGCAGTTCTCCTGCTTACAGGGCAGAAATGTGTTCCTGTATCAGGGAGATGCGTGGACCTAGAGTAGGGAGCAATGTTAGCTTTTTACAGTTGGAGTTCTTTGCTAATGATGGCTTCTCCTGAGGATAGACTCAAACTCTGATAACTCAGTGCCTAAGTTTATAGTTTGGATTTGTGTGTTGGAACAAGGCTTTATCTGAACATAAGGATCTGAAGTATATGTGATGATGATGATGGTGACGATGAAATTAATAACAACTCTAAGTAGGTACCCTTTATTGGGTGATCACTAGAAGAAAGGCAGCTTAAAGGAAACCCCTGGAGGAGTTCCAGCAAGAGTGGGTAGTCATGAACTTGGATGTGCAGAAGAGAATCATTTCATCTCACAGGAGGGCAGCACAATGGCCTTTTCTAGAACAGATAGATATTCCTTTCCTCTGTATTTGGGAAGCCATTTGTCTTTAAGGTGCTCTGCAAGAAATAGAGTTGAAATAAGATAGCAGAAAAAATGGTAGCTTTCTGCAAAGCTTCCTTGGGTGTCAGTAAGTCGCTCCTGCTAAGCATCCTGTCCTTTGGCTTTTCTAACCAATGGACTGAACACATTAGTATCAGAAGTGTACTCCCCTCAAGATATACTCCTTTCCCTCTTTATGTCTTTCTAATGCGTGTGGGTGTTTTGCCTGCTTGTATGTCTGTGCAGGATGTGCAAGCCTAGTGCCAGAGGAGGTGCAAGAGTGTATTGCATCCTCTGGAATTACAGATGGTTGTGAGCAGCCATGTGGGTTCTGGAAGTTGAACCTGGGCCCTTTGCAAGAGCAGACAGTGCTCTTAACTGCTAAGCCATTTCTCTAGCTCCTGTTACTTCTTTCTTTGTGGCGCCAGGAGTTGACCTCATGCATGCTAAGCAATTGCTCTACCACTGAGCTATAGCCGAAGCCCTGAACAGACCTTTTTATAGATCTGTTATGTTTTAGAAGGTTGTGTTATGTTCAAGAAGGTTGTGTTATGTTCAAGAAGGTTGTGTTACGTTTTAGAAGGTTGTGTTATGTTCAAGAAGGTTGCATGCATTTGTGTCTATGCACCCCATGCATGCCTGGTGCCAAAGAAGGCTAGAAAAATGTGTTGGGTTCCCTGGAACTGGAGTTACAGATGGTTGTGAGCTGCCACATGGGTACTGGGAATAGAACCTGAGACCTCTGGAAGAGCAGTGAGTGCTTTTAACTTCTGAGCCATCTGTCCAGCCCCCTCATGTACCATCTTAATATACTTTCCCCATATATAGCCTGTCCCTGGCTTACGAAGGCTTGGTTTATGATTTGTTGACCTAATGATGCTCTTTCTTCCTGGGGTAACGATATGCAGCAGTGTATCTCTTCATGACTGTGGGCAGTGCAGCTAGCCACAGCTCCTATTCAGCTAGCTACAGGACCACAGGAAAGCGGGCTGCGGCCTGAGCACACTGCAGTGTGCTGTGTGGCTGACCCGTGGTGGGTAGGTTAGGTGTGACACATGCATTTTCAACTTGACTATGGCTGGTTGGGATGTCGCCTCCCTGAGAGCTGCAGAGCAACTTGCTGCTGTTTCTTGGGTGTACGCGAAGATGTACCAGTCCGTTCTGGGCTTGCTGACTTGAACAGTTGGTGGAAGACCACCTTCATTTCAGAAAGGAGAAGAGGGGCATCTTGAATGGATCTCCTTTCAACTCCTAGAACAAGAAGCTGTCTTGGAGCTTGTTTCTTTCTCTTGTTCTGTGACACAGTGACTGCTCAGAGGAGATGCTGATCGGGAGAAAATAGGGTTCCCCCCATTTTCCATGTAGAAAGAAGGCTTGAAAATGCAGCATGAGCTGGGGACTGGTGGCACACACCTTTAATCCCAGCACTTGGAAGGCAGAGGCAGGCAGATCTCAGAGTTTGAGGCCAACCCGTCTACAGAGCAAGTTTCAGGACAGCCAAGGGTACACAGAGAAACCCTGTCTCGAAAAAAGAAAAGAAAAAAACAAAAGAAAGAAAACTCAGCATGAGCTCAAATCTATATGCTTGGGAATCTGACTGTGGCACTTGATTTGCTGAATTATGCAAACTGGTATCTTCTAGGTGCTAGGACCCTGAGCCAAGCACACTCAGTTTCCCCAGCATGGTTTTAGGTTTACAATGTCTCAGAAGCCAGACTACTTTACTGTCTCATGTATAGAATTGTTCAAGAAGATAGTTTCTTTAAAACTGGATGGAGTAAAACATAAAATTTTGTAATTTAGTTTTATCTGGAAAATAATTTATTTTTCCAACCCCACACAGCTTTTTTATTTTATTTTTTTATGGTTTATTTAACTTTGTTTTATGTGCATTGGTGTGAAGTGTCAGATCCCCTGGAATTGGATCTTCAGACAGTTGTGAGCTGCTATGTGCTATATGCTAGGAATTGAACCCAGGTCCTCTGGAAGAGCAGTCAGTGCTCTTAACCATCGAGCCATCTCTCCAGCCCCTCCCGCACAGCTTTTTTAAATCTTTTTATTTTGCAAAATTATTACATTTGTATCTGCAAAAAATTCATTGATAATGATAGATTTTTTTTAAAAAAAGAAAACATATTTTACACATGACTAAATTACTTGAGAATCATTCCTAGAAGGTACATTGCTGAGCCCAATAGCGTCATTTAAAATTTTTGGTGCATATTGCCAAGCTTCTATCTGGAAATTTTGTACCTATTTATAGTCCATGGTGCATGAAAGGTAAAGTATTCTCATCCCACCCTTTTGGTGTTTGTGTATTTGTGTGTGTGTATGTGTGTGTGTTTATGTGTGTCTGTGTGTCTGTGTGTCTGTGTGTATGTGTGTATGTGTCTGTGTGTATGTGTGTGTTTGTGCATGTGTGTGTGTGTCTGTATGTGTGTATGTGTCTGTGTGTATGTGTATGTGTGTGTTTATGTGTGTATGTGTGTCTGTGTATGTGTGTTATGTGTGTATGTGTCTGTGTGTATGTGTGTGTTTGTGCATGTGTGTATGTGTGTGTCTGTATGTGTGTATGTGTCTGTGTATGTGTGTATGTATGTGTATGTGTGTACATCTGTGTGTATGTGTATGTGTGTGTGCATGTGTGTGTATGTGTGTGTGTCTGTATGTGTGTATGTGTATGTGTGTGTATGTGTGTATGTATGTGTATGTGTGTATGTGTATGTGTGTACGTCTGTGTTTATGTGTGTTTGTGCATGTGTATGTGTGTGTGTCTGTGTGTGTGTCTGTGTGTCTGTGTGTATGTGTGTATGTATGTGTATGTGTGTATGTGTGTGTGTGTTTTGTGCATGTGTGTATGTGTGTGTAGATCAGAGGACACCTTGGTTGTCATTCTTTAGGTGCACTATAACTTAATTTTAAAGATTTATTTTTTTATCGTATGTGTATGAGTGTTTAACTGCATGTATGTATGTGAGCTATGTGCGCCCAGTGCCTATGGAGGCCAGAGATGGCACCAGATAACCTAGAATTGTTAAAGACAGTTGTGAGTTGCCATGTGGGTTCTGGGAACTAAATCCGAGTTCAGAGGTACCCTTTACCTAGGAGCCATTAGCTCCAGAGGAGAGGCTTCCTTGACTAAGAAAGAACTTTTTTTTTTCTTTTGAGACAGTTTCTCATTGGCTGCTGGCTCTTTCATCAGGGTAGACTGGCTAGGCAGCGAGCCCCAGGGCTCCTCTTTTCAGCCTTCCAGTGCTAGGTTTCTGAGCATGTGCCACCATGCTTGGCTTTTTTTTTTTTAAATGTGGGTTCTGGGGGATCAAACTCAGATTTTCATACTTCCCAAGCAAATATTTTACTAACAGAACCATTGCCTACCCCTTTGGTGTTTGTTTGTTTTTTGACACAGGGTCTTGCAGTGTAGCCTGGGCTGGCTTGAGATTCCTGCCTTAGTCTACAGAGTGGTGGGATAGCAATAAGTGTTTTACATTTCTCTTCATTTTATTCTTATAAACCCTGCTAGGAACAGAGAGGATCAGTGACCTGCCGAAAGCCACAGTGTTGAGTAAGAGCTGCAACTGAAAGCGGGCAGGTTCAGCCAGGTCCCATGCTGTTGCCTAAGATCCTATTGCTGTGTCAGGGGGTGTAAGAAAACTAGCAACGTGATACCGTGGCAAAGGTTCGTCCCTCTTTCAGAGCCTCTGAGTGTGGTGATGGCTTTGCCTTTTAACTGTCCTCCATACTCCTGGTAGGTTAGGGATAGACTGGTTTTCCCGGAGCAGAACCTTTACTTTAGTCTTGGGCTAGAGAGATGGCTGAAGAGCACTTGCTGCTCTTCCAGAGGACCCGAGTTCCGTTCCTAGATTCCACATCGAACAGCTCATAACTAACTGTCTCTGCTTCAGCTCTAGGGGGCCCAACACCCTCTGGTCTGAGGACATCTGTGCATACTTGGCACACACACACTTGGCATACACTGAGCACCCATACACACACACACATCTCAAAAACAAAATAAAACAACCCCCCCCAAAAAAAACCATATAAACCTCTGTGTTTACATTTATGGGGAAACTGTTGTTTGGAGAGTGTTCTTTTGGAAAGACTAGAAAGTCATTTTGGAGAGCAAGTCCCTGGTCAGTGTCCCCACACTTCCTCTTCTCCCTTTCCTGTGGTAGCTAGGCCGAGAAAAGCAGGGGACAGTGCTATGTCTTACTTCCGGGGCCTGTCTTCCTGCCTCTTTCTCCTGGAAAGCACTAATGGGCAGGATGGGTGCTGGTGGCCCTGCTTGGCTCACTGTATTCTCTTGACGGATGCTGCAGAGGGTGCTGTGGGGTCTCAGGCTTTGAAGCCAAGCTCACTTTCCTTTTGGGTTTGTTGTGATGGATTGCAAAAACCATGTTTGTTCTTATCAGCGCAACCCTGGGGTTATGTAGGGTCATAAGACTTCCTTTTTTGAGGAAAAGTCCCAGACAGCTCGCTTATCTCCTTGTTCTATCTGTGTTTGGGGGCGATGGCATTTTTAATTGTCCTTTCTTTAATCTAACCAAAGACTGAACAGAGCTAAAAAGTGTTGGGCACAATGAACAGCGTAAGCTTGTGTGTTCTATGTGGTAGATGGGCTTGGGAGGACCATACATTTCAGGCTCCAGACCTGGGGAGACAGTTGCCATAGCTAGACACACGTCCAAAAACAAGATTTCCCAGCATTTATGTTTGAAGACCCAAAGGGCACATATAGAAAAAAGAGTGTCCCCTGGGGATTTCCTGTTACCTCTGAAGACTGAAGGTTGAAGTTCGGTTTTGGACCAGTGCTTATGCTGAGGACCTCAGCTGTTCCCGCATCAGGTGTGACATGGATGAAGGCACAGACAGAATGAGGGTGGCAATGGTCCCGACATCACAGGGTGACCGAGCTTCAGTGAGAACCCCTGCCATGTCGAATGGCAGATCCTCAGTGCCTAGTCACCGCTGTCAGGACCCCCACCCCCTGTCACCCGAGGAATGTGGAAAGCATGGGTTTGAGACAAGTTTTGACTTTTGCATGTGCATGCTTATAAGCAGTTCAGTTCAGTTTTGACTTTTGCATGTGCATACGTATAAGCAGTTCAGTTCAGGCACAGCTACTAAGTGTTTGGGCACGATTAGGATTCTTGAGGATGCCTTCACCTTGACCCTCTTCAGTGTTAGTGCTTAACCACCCTGAGTGATGTGCGCTCAGGGATCTCACAGAAGCCCAGCGCTTTCCGTGCGTATCATTCTTCCCAAATGCTGATGTCCTTTTCCTTTCAGTCACAATCATGTGATGAAAGAATGCGGACAGTAAGGGTTCCAGGCTTTTTTTTTCTCCAACGGTATAAATTATCACTCATCCTACTATCCAGGTTTACGTTTGGTTTTACGCCATGGCCTTTGTGGAGGAGTAAGACTTATCCCAGTAGAAGCATAGCCCCCAGTTTCCATACGCGATGTAGACCTCATCCAAATGCACACAGAAACAAATAATAAAGTTGGTATAATTTGTTACACACATCATTCAGTTATAATATATTACCTTTATAATAACATTTTGGAATAAAACATTTCCATTTATTTCTTTTTGTTTTGTGTGTGTCTGGGTGGGTGTGCCATGGTGTGAGCGTAGAGATCAGAGAATGACTTTCCAGAGTTCATTCTCTCAGTCCACAGTGTTGGTTGCAGGAGTCAAACTCAGGTTGTCAGGCTTGACATCAGGTACCTTGGCTAGCTGAGTCATCTTGCTGGCCCCAAATCAAGTATGAAATGTCGTTGCCATCAGCGGACAAACAAGGTGTCATTATAGAGGAGATTTAGGACATTTTGAATCTTCCTAGATTTTTATTTTATAAATGAACATTTCATGCATTAGATGAGTAAAAGATAGTAATTTTATTCACATGGCTAGGTAAACTTTTTCAGGGGAAGTAATCATTCAAATAGTTATTTAAGATTCAGAAACAAAAACAAAAACAAAAAAGAAAAAAGATTCAAATTTCATAAGAATATTCAGGAAACACATTTTCCTACTTTCTAACAGGGCCAGAATTTGCGTTAAGTTCTTTCATATTCGAACTAAAAAATGCTGTAATTCACTAAATTACACCTAGCATTAAGTGATTTCATAGTAGAACTAAAATACACCGTTATTCACTAGTTTAAACCCAGTGTGTGCCAGACAACTTTGAAACGTGAGTACAGTTAGTGACCAGGATGCCCATTTTCCTGCACAGAAGAGAAGCAACAATATGTTCTGAGGTTGGAAGTAACTTCAAATCCACCGTTCCTGTCACGACTCCTCTGGCAGTCCCTGAGTTGACGTGAA
Source organism: Ellobius talpinus (assembly GCA_001685095.1). NCBI lineage: Eukaryota > Metazoa > Chordata > Mammalia > Rodentia > Cricetidae > Ellobius > Ellobius talpinus. The sequence continues at coordinate 4,559 of LOJH01042025.1, read as the reverse complement.
GCCACCCATAGCTTTCATTTGTCCCACTCAGTGGGAATGTATGCATTTTGCTACAAAATATTGTTTTGCTTAAGAGGGTCTGCCCTAAACACAGCTGGGCGTCTTGTGTTCCACATGGTATATGTACCTTATTATCCTTCTAAATCCAAACACTTTGAATTTTGAAACACTCCTGGCCCAAAGATCTTGAATAAAAGATGGTAGCTTGTTCTAGTGCGGTAATTTTTTCAGTCACAGGCTCCTCCCATCTTGGTTTTTCCAAGAATAGCCCCGCTTTTTCTTTCCTTAAAGCCTCATCTATGTAGTCCAGGCTGGCTTCAGTTTTGATTCTCTTGAGGATTGTCCCTCTTTTATATCGGTTTTCAGAATAGCCATAAATAATAAGGCCCGATCTCTACTCAAAACTGTCCCAGCTTGACCAATAAGTTACATAATCACCATGCTGATCACCGTGAACTGTTGGCTATGGGCACCGTGATGCTAGTGGAGAGAATTATTAAGCTCCTAATGAATTCTTATATATGGAATCCAAAATAAGCAAGATTATATCTTATAAATCTAAAATAGTATAACATCATTTATAAGAGGTAATTCTAAAATATATTCCTTACTGCCTCCTTGGCAGAATTCCCTCCAGCACATACAGATGACATTTCTTTTCCTAGTGGCCTGTCATTTTCCTTATTGCTGCTGCCTGTGAATTTCCCTTTGTTCTTCATGATGCTTGATGTTAATGTTCTGGTCCCCACATACCCACTGGGGATACTTTGCAAGATTCCCAGTGAGTACTTGCACCTAATGGGTAGTACTGGAGCTATAGATAGATTTTTTTCATATGCATGCCTACCTCTGAAGTTTTGTTATAAGTTAGGCGTAGTAGGGTATCAGTAATGAGGGTCAGAGAGATGACTTAGAAGTTAGCAGTGCTTGCTGCTCTTCCAGAAGGCCCTAGTTGGGTTCCAACATCTTACAACCACCTGCAGCTCCAACCCCAGGGGATCTGACGCTCTTTTGGCCTTTGCAAGTTACCTGTACTCATCTGCACATATTCCCCCATAGACAGACAGACAGACAGATACACACACACATACACACATACATAAACAATACGAAAGGAGAGAGATAAAGAACATAGTAATAAAATAGAACAATTCTAACATAATAGCACAATAAGTTACTTGAAATTTATAAATTATTTTTGGAAATCCATTTAATATTTTCAGATAGTGGTTGACCTCCCGTAATGGAAACAATGGATAAGGGAGACTACTGTAGCAAGTTACTGGTTATTTATTTTAAAATATTTATTAGCTTTTGCCATACTCCATCCAAGGCCTTGGAACAGAACAATAAAAAAAAGAATTGGTTTTGTTCATGGTGAATTCTTAACTAGTGGGGCACACAGATTTGAGGGGCTTTACTTGGGGATGCTAGGAAATCTTGCTTAGGGAGTAATTTTGAAGCTAAATCAGAAAACTGAATAAGCCAGTTTATTACTATTTTGGGGGGGTGGGAGTGGGGCAGGAGACACTAGGTTGCCCTAGCTGGTCTAGAACTCATTATGTAGACCAGGCTGACCTTGAACTCTCAGAGGCAAGGTGGTGCGTGCCTCTGGTGCTGAGGTCAGAGGCATGCACCACCACACTGGTCTTAGTTACTTTTCTGTTGCTGTGGCCTGATTGCTGGCCCATTTGGATGTATAGTTCACTGAGGCCAAAGGGCATGGCGGTGGAGATGGCTGCCTGCTGAAGCCGTAGGAGAAAGAGGCTGTTGACTCGAATCTGAATGGGTCAGCAAGCATTGAAGGAACAAGAGCTGGAACTTGGCTAAAACCCGCAAGGTCTGCCTAGTAGCAATATACTTCCTCCAGTTAAGTGCTCTGCTGTCCTAAGGGTACCAAAGAGGATTCCCCTAAATCTCCCTAAACAGCTCTGCTCATTGGGAACTAAGTACTCAAACATGTGAGCCAGTGAGGGGCATGTCACTTTCTCAAACTGTGGCAGCAAGTGAATGAGGAGATACTTGAGGCTGAGGGACAATAGATGAAGAGGCCTTGGGGGAGACAGTCCCTGCCCTCCCCCAGCAGTTTGGGGAGCAAGGACAACACAGCACAGGGCCTGGAAGGGAGTCAGTGTGTGTGTGACATCAGCGGGCATTCAGCAGAGCAACAGGATCTTATTTGTGTATTTAGACAGCGCTCTGGCTGCAGAGCCAATGCTGGGGCAGGGATGTGGGTGGCGGAGGGCAGTCGGGATGGCTGGTACAGTCTTTGCAGAAGGAAGCAATTGTTCTTGAGCCACTGGCTTGGTTTTCCAGGCTCACAGAGTCTTAGCTGTTCCCCCGGACAATAGTTATATGTGCTGTGCTTGGTCCTCTGGGGTCAGCCCAGGGACTGCGATTTCCAGGCTGGCTGGAACAAGCAGAACTAAAGGCTCATTCAGGCTTCCTTCTGCAAATGAGGGAAAGTTGCAAATGAGAAGCTGAGGGTGAAGCCCTGACTCACACGGAGGGACTCTGTGCAGCCAAGTACCCAAGAGGCTGTGGGGGTGGGCATTGCTGTCGTGCTAGATAATGAAACGGTGCCTAGGAGGACAGCTTTAGGGACTGATGGGAGGGAGATGGGGAGCTTTCAGAAAACTGCCTGCAGAGTCTTGGTGGGGTGGGAACTTCAAAGTTATACAACCTGTGGCTGCTTAGGAAGGGATGCCCCTCATGTTTTTCTTTGTTAGTGAATTAACCTATAGGAGGTGTGACAGTACTTCTGGGAAATCAATGCCATTTTAAAAATGTAAAAAGCTGCCCTTAAATATTAAAATAGGAATTTCACCAGCGGTATGTCTTTGATGTCTAAATTTGAGAGACTTCTCTAGGTAAGCAGGCAACCTCTCTGGTCATCTTTTTAATTTTCTATGCACCCTAACAGTTTAAGTGAATTATGAACCGGCGCTGCCCATCTTTCCAGGGAATGAGGTGCAGAGCCACACTGATCAGTGTCACCCGTGAGCGCAGGCAGGCAGGATGGGTAGTGGTGTGTGTGCTTAGTGTCTCAGTTGCCCGTACTAGGAAGAATGGCCAACAGCTTAACTCAGGAAACTTAACACAGAGACTTTTCTAGGGTTGTTATATTTTGCAGAAATTTGTTTCCCTCCCGCCTTGTAAATTATTTACATACTTTGCTATTGTCTTCCCTGCCAAGTCCTTTCCTTGTGAACTAATTTCAGACTTAGACCGAAGTTACAGGAATAGCACAAAGAATCTCTTTTCTTTCCACCCCCACCCTCCCTCCCAGAACCCTGAGAGGTTACTTCCTAATTCTGATGTCCTTTCTCTCCTGAATACTTGAGTGTTTTTCCTATGTTAAAGACACTCTTCAACGTCACCACAGCATGACCACCAGAACCAGGAAATGCACTGGTACATCGGTACCATTAATTCACAGATCCATTCAAGTTTGCCAGATGTCTCAATAATGGCCTTTGTGTCTGATCCAGGGCCTGGCATCGCATTCAGGAATCCTTCCTTTTTAGTCTGTCCTCAGCTTGCACGGACTTGACATTTTTGACAATTACAGGCCATTACTTTCTAGAATATCTGCCAATCTGGCCTCACTTGGCATTTCCTCATGATGTTATTCAGGTCATAGACTTTCAAATAGCATCATTACAAGCATGATGCCCTCATCTGGCATCCTCGGGGTTATACACGACTCTGATTGGTCCTTTTACTGATGATGTTCATTTCATCACTTGATTAAGGAGTTATTAGCCTTTCTTTGTTGCAAAGTTATTTTTCCCTTTGTAGTAAAAAATACTTTGTGAGAGGTACTTTAGTACTAAGGTCCCATTTATCAGCTTTTCTCTTACATGTTAGCATTTATCAATCTTCATTTTTACATGTATTTTTTTATTTGCGTGTGTGAGTTGGGGGTACATGCTAGGATGGGTGTGTGGGGGTCAGAAGGTCAGAAGGTCAGTTCTGTTTTGCTACCATGTATGTTCTGGGGATTGAACTCAGGCCGTCAAGCATGGCAGTCAGTGCCTTTACCCATTGAGCAATCCCACCAGCTCTGGTTTTTTGCTTCTTGAGACAGGATCTTATGATATAGCCCAGGCTGGCCTCCGACTGTGTAGCCTCACAGGCTTTGAACTGGGGACAGTGTTCCAGCCTAGGACTCTGAGGTTTTGGGTGTACAGCTGTGCCAACATGCCCTGCTTTTCACTAATGTTTCTTAATTGAAGAATTACTACTTTGCTGGGTATCAAACGTTAATCTCTAGTTTCCATTGTTATCCTATGTTCATTGATTGATATTCTACTTTATGGAAACACCTATTCTATGTTTACTTATTCAAGGATGCTTACATTTTTCTTATTACTTATTTTTATGGAATTTTAAATCTTTTTTTATTGTTTTTATTGAGTTATATATTTTTCTCCACTTCACTCCCTTCCTCTCCCCCCTTTCTACCTTCTTCCTGGTCCCCATGCTCCCAATTTACTTAGGCAATCCTGTCTTTTTCTACTTCCCATGTAGATTAGATCCATGTATGTCTCTCTTAG
>LOJH01042023.1:1197-14280 GCA_001685095.1 Ellobius talpinus | reverse complement strand
ATAGATAGATAGATAGATAGATAGATAGATAGATAGATAGATAGACAGATAAAAGGGTTAGTGAATTTTGGAGATGGCTATTTGAATAAGAAAGCTCACTGTGTAAGCATGAAGACCTAAGATAAAATCCCTAGGACTCACGTAAAAATCTAAGCATGGTCATGTGTGTGAGTGTAACCCCAGCAATGTGAGGGGAGCTGGTAGGAATCTCTGGCCCTTACTGGCTGCCTGCTACCTTTATTTTCAATGAGAGACACTCTGTCAAGAGAATAAGATAGAGAATGTAAAGTAGAATACCCAGCATTCTGTTTTAGTCTACATATATGCACACATGCGTGCATGCACACACACACACACACACAGGATAGTGGACATTTACATATATGACATATGCACACCAGAGGTTGGATGTAGAAGGAAAGGGGAAAGGCCTATTTGTCTTGTGGGTAGCCATGTGGAGGCAGAGGTGAAGCACCTGAGAACTCAGTATCCCCGCACTGCTAGAATAGAGCAAACTACACAGCCAGCACACTGCCTCCTCTTTTCTATCAGTGGTACTGCATTGCAGAGACTAACTGGCTTTTTCACTCTACAACACATTTTGTGCTCACACCACCAATGCTCTCATTAGAAGACCAAGTACAGTCCATACTTTACTGAGAAAACAAAGCTATCCCAACAGGGCCTGCTTTACCATGGAATGTAAACTTCCTACACTTACTTACATCGGCACTGAAACCTTTGCCTTCCTAGACGGATGTTTCAGAACTATTTCCTCTCCTCTTTTGATGACCATTAGAGTCTCAGCAATCTTTTCAGATAAACTGAGTCTGGAAAGTTCAAACAACTTTGCCCCAGCACCACAAGTCTTCATGTTGCTCTGCTCAACTTCACTCCTGGAAAGGTTTCCAATACATATTCATTTTGTAAATTTAATAATTGGGGCTTATTCTTCATTATTTAATAAAACCTGTACTGACTTGAGCACTACTCATTTTTCCTTTTCTTTATTTATCAGAAGGTCTCCACTGATTCAGCTCTTCCATTGCCTTCTTCAAGGCATCCCCATCTCAGAAAGCCCTCCTTTGCTGCCTTCTACAAAACATTCTCAGTGTCTATCCAGAATGGCTTCTTTCTCCTGAGGCATCTGTAAATGGAAGTTTCTTTCCCACCCACCAGTTCTGTAATAAACACTCAGAGGATTATATTAATTATAAAAGTTTGGCTGATGGCTCAGGCTTACTATTACCTAGCTCTTACAATTTAAATTAACCCATTTTTCTTATTCTAAATTTTACCACAAGGCTCATGGCTTGTTACCACACATCTTGCTTCCTCAGTGACCATTGGCATCTTCCTGACTCTGCCTTATTTCCTGCTGTCCCTCTGCTTGGATTTCCCACCTTGCTTTATTCTGCCTGGCTATTGTCCAAATCAGCTTCTTCATTAACCAATGGCAAGAAGACATATTCACACCATATAGAAGGGCATCCCACATCAACCATCAAATGTTTGCTTCCTGAAGATGCCCTCTTCTCTTGTTTCTCTACACTTTTCAGGACACTGTTATCATTTAAACCCAGCAAATACAATTGAAATGTTAATAACATCTCGAATTAGTTGTAGATTCATATGCAATTATAATAAGGAAGACAAAAAGGTCTTGTATATTATATTATCAGTTTTTCTTTACCGATGGTAAGATCTTGTAGAATTATAATTTAATCACAATAAGGTATCAAAAGTGACAAAGTCATCTCTTGACAATCTTCTGTGTATTGTCCCTTTCTACAGTTTTGTGATGTCAAGAATGTTATATAAATGGAACCATCTTGAATGTACTAGTTGAGTATTTTGGTTTTTTACTGTAATATAATTATCCAGAGAATCAATGCAAGCTGTTGTGTTTTCAAAGCTGTGATTTTGATTGACAAATAACATTCTACAATCTGAGTGTAATTCAGTCTGTGGAACCATTCAACTGTTGAAGGACATCTGGATCCCTAAGGTCTCCAACTCATCGGACTAAATCTTCAGTGAACAAACTCAAGAGTGGAGTTCATGAATTTAGGTCAGCATTTCTCTGAGATAAATGCTCAGTGTTGCAAATGTTGGGTTATAGGGTGTTCATATATTGTTGTTGATTTCAATAAGCTGATGACAAATAGTTTTTCAGAAAGGAAAATAATGTAACAAAATGGGACATTGGACACACATTCTACCAGCAAGGCTTGAGCAATCCAGTTTCTCCACATCCTTTTCACTTTCTTCACTCATACTGCTAGGTGTCTTCTGCCATCTCATTGTAGGTTTAGTTTGCATGAAGGGAAGCCATGCTGAATATCTCTTCAGGTGTTTATTAATCATCTTCATATCTTTGGACATAGAATGTCTCTTCATATCTTTTGTGTATTTTCTAGTTATAGCATTTGGTTGTTTAACTATTGAAATTTGAGAATATTTTTTACATTTTTCATGCTAATTATTTGTTTTCTTTATCATTTTCAAGAATCATTTTCCAGATTTTAGATTGTCTTTGTGACCTTTTGACTCTGGTTTTTACAAATGTTACAAACACGCCTAATTCCAGAAAGGATGTGTCTGGTCCTCAGTCCCAAAACCTCTCTCTTCTTTTTATGACAATTTTAGCATGTTGTGGTTTTTTATTAGTTTTTAGTTTGTTTTCTTTTTAGACCAGAGGTTTAGATCAAAGTATATGTGTGTCTCTGGATCCCAATTGTGTCCAAAGGCCACCTGTTGTCCTTTGAACTCTGTTCACCATATCATCAAGAAACAGTTGGCCATATTTGGGTAGTCTGTTTCAGTGTTGTATACTCTATTTCACTGACCAACATGTGTAGCCTTCCAGTAATGCCCACAGCACCCTGAAGTGAGGTAAGGGTGCCACCTTGCAGCCTGGTAAGATGTGACATCTATGTGTGCAGGTAGAATTGAAATCCCTATTTCCTCTAAAAAATATTTGGCTGGAGAAGGTTGACTTTGTTTTAAAATATTCTGCTGTATTAGGCTTTCCTTTTTGGTTCCTTGGCTAGGGAGAACAGGTTTTCCTGATTTTGTTTTGTTAGTTTTTTGTTGTCTGAATCCGCTGATATTTCCATATCACCGACTTCTTTGGGTCCATTTCTGAAATTTACAAGGCAAGAGATACTCAGGAAGGTTGTAAACCTGTTGTTCCTTGACTCCTGACATCACTGGGTGCTGTGTCTGTCATTGTCAGGGACTCTAATGTGATAGTTGGGTAACACAAGGAGAGATGGTTGTCGGGCTCCCAGGAATTTGCCTCTAGCCTAGTTCTTTTCTCTCACATCCTGAAATGTGTGTTGTAGTCTCGGACATCTGCTTTGGTACGTCTCTGAGGCATTCCAGTGTAACATGGATACAAGCATCGGTCACTCTGAATGATGCTCTTCAGCCTTCCTGCTACACAAGGAGGAGAACCTATTTGACATCACTCTTTCCTCCTGTCCCAAGCCATCACATCATCTCATTTATTCTTCTGGAATATGTTTTATGTCTTCCACTTCTCTGCATCTCTATGCAACAAATCCCATTCTAATATAAGCTATTATCATATGAGATCAAAACTTTCTACAAAAAAAATCTCATCTGATCTTTCCAAATGCTCCTTTCTTATCTCTTCATATTGCAGATGGAACAATATTTTCATAACATTGTTGTTGTTACTTGGTGATTTAAATTGCTTATATAGTAGCGTTATTTTGTGGGTAGAAGGAATAAAATGGGCCTCACGTTTACCAGGCTCGTTGCAAACTTACTATGTAGCCAAGATGATCTTAGATTCCTGATCCTCCCAACTCCACCTCTCCAGTTCTGAGACTATGGTTTGCTCCACCACGCCCACATTTATGAAGTACTGGGAGTGGAATTCAAGGCATAGTGTTTAACAGGCAAATAATCTATCAGCAGATCTATATCCCCAGACCCTAACGCAACGATTTTGAAAGCTCCTTAATCCTACCTGGAGGTTTTGCACATTCTCTTATGGAGTCTAACCGATGCCTTGTGCCGGTTTACTGTAGTGCTCTGACATTTGGGAGCCCAGCTCTCTAGGTTCAAGTCACCTAATGAGCAACAGCAGATTCTAAATGTCTGAGTCCTCAGTGGAGCAACCACAGGTAAATCCTTATAACAAGGATCTTAGTATACTAACGACTTTACACAGATTTATGTGCGCTGTATGGTTATGCGGGGATCTGACACAAAAGGAACAGTAAATGTCAAATACAAATAACCTATCATTTCTTGTGTTGAATAAACTTATCTCCTTAATAATTACTATGTTCTTATAATATATTCTTACATTTCCAAGAATATCAGCATTTTTAGATCACCAAGCCACTCCTTACATCTGCTGTAAATCTAGAAAATATTCTCAGCATTTTTTTCAGAATGCTAGTTTTGGAGAAAGGCTAGTCCTATGTTTATACCAAAGTTAATTTTGGAAGCAGAATGACAGAATCATAACAAGCTTACTATGCGATTTTCCCACATAAATGTTAAATTATCACCAGCTCTTCACTATATGGCTACTTTTATTTTATTTTCCATATGTACCAGCACACCATAGATATATTGTTTCAGATGTGAAGGCCATTAAAGGAAGGAGGCATGCTTTACTCTCTCCTGAGAACCATACATTTCACTTCGACCGATTTTAAATCATAAGATTTTCAGCAAGAAATAGGGTATATTAAGGGAGATTTCCTTTAAAATCATTAATGTGTTATTTTATTTATGTTGTATGAATTTGTGTAAACGTGTGTGTGCCTGGATACACATTCAGAACTCAGAGGACAAGTTGTGGAAGTGGGTTCTCTCCTTCCATCATGTGGTTATCAGGGATCTAATGCAGATCTCGAGGTTTGGTGCAAAGTGCCTCTATCCACTGAGCCACCTTGCCAGCCTGAGAGGATTTATCACCAGGGAATTATCTTTAATATTTATCAGTGAATCAGCACAAGAAAAGGGAGAGTAACAGGGAAGAAGAGGAAGGTGAGAACAGAGAGAGAGAGAAAGAGAGGAGGGGAAGGAAGGTGTGGGAAACAAAAACAGTCAAAAGGGTAGGGAGGACAGAAAGAAAAGCAGATCTTAGCTCGGACAAGCAATGATATAGCAACAAACCTGAAAGACAATTTATGCCCTGGATTTCCAATAACACAAAACTTCAGAGAGAGGCCTTACGTCACTATGTCTGTGATCTAGGATTAGGTTCACTTTTGAGCTAGTTCACAAAGCACAGCACAGCAGAAGCTTGTGTAACACGCAGGGACCTGATAGAGCCCTTGTTGTAGCTAATCCTTCCTTTTATTTGCAGAAGAGTTCTAGTGTTATTCTTATTTTTGTAAAGTTTATTGAAAACAAGCAAAAAAATATAAATAGGGAGGCTTTCATTTTGTTGGGCTCCCTAAACATTTCAACTGTGATATTTACACAGTGAAATCTGTTTCTTCAATATTCTTAGTTTACATTTTTCCCTAATTTGGATGCTTCTCTCAGGTACTTGAAATTCTGTGTGGGTTTTCCGCACCTGATTTACCATGGCAGTTGCCTTGCCAGGGAAGAAAGGGGTGTCATTGCATGAAGACAGAGCCATGACAAGTTTCCAAGAGAGATCAGTTTGGCCAGCTGTAGTTTTACCAGCTTTAAAAGAGAAAAGTACATCTGGCACACTAGAAATGTTCAGGAATTTGTAAGATATTAGACTTTTCTAAAACTGCTTTCAAAACTCAATTCAAGACAGAAAAGAGCAAAAAAGATTTTGTAGATTTTTTTCTTGATTAAAGAACCCTCGGATATTTGTGGTAGTTTGAATGAATTGACCCTCACTTTCATAGGGCCTGGCATTATTAGGAAGTGTGACTTTCTTGGCGTGGGTATGACCTTGTTGGAGGAAGTGTGTCAGTGTAGGAACAGGCTTTGAGGTTTTATGCACTCAGGATGCTGGCCAGTGTGTCAGTCAACTTCCTGTTTCCTACAAGGTGTAGGACACTTGGCTCTTTCTCCAGCGCCACACTAGCCTGCATGCTGCCATGCTCCCTGCGATGATAGACTGAACTGTAAGAGAGTCCCCGCAATTAAATATTTTCTTTTTAAGAGTTGCCATGGTCATGGTATCTCCTCACAGCAATAGTAAACTCTAGGACAATATTCTTAAAACTACTGAAACACCGGTGCATAAGGCACTTTTCTCTTGCTGTGAGGAAGTGCTAGGGCCAAAAGCAACTTCAAGGAGAGAAGGGTTTGCTTTGACTCATGTTTCCAGTAGGACAGAACCCCTTGTAGTGGGAAAGTCAGGGCATGCTGGCAGAGCAGGAAGCTGGCTGGCCATATTTTCATATATCAATACAAAGCAGAAAAAGAGTAAAAAGTGGGGCGAGGCTATAATATCTCAAAGTCCACCCCTGGCATGTATTCCCTCCAGCAGGACTCCACTTCCTAAAGGTCTCATGGCATCCCCAAATAGCACCACCAACTGGGGAACACATATGTCAATCACGAGTCTAAGAGGCACATTCAGTCTTCAAAGCACCACAATTAGCAAGAGTGAAAACTACAAACACATAAGATCTGTCAAATGTCTAACAAAAGAAAAGATCGATGTAAAGACCCACGTAGTCAAGCAGTTTATAGTGATTAAATTAAATCCTAAATTAAAAGTGGGAGGTGTTGGCATTTTTGAGTGTGAAGACAAAGGGAGGCTTAGCTGTGACAGGATTCCACTCTGAAAACACTCTTGGCTACTTGAAGACTTACAATAATATCCAGCAGTGATATCTAAAGTGTAGTGAGAGCTTTCTATGTGGTAGTAAATGCTTTTCTGTCATGTGATCCTCTCAGTAATGTCAGTAATCAAGTGTTCCAAACCCGGTTGGTAAAGAAAGAGATCCAGGAATGGAGACAGTTAGTCTCTCATCAAAGGCAGGAACAGTGATGCTCAAAACCCAGACTTGAGATGTGGATCCTGGGGCCTGCAGCCTGAGCTCTGTGCATGGAGCCTCCTCCAGCCATAGCAACTCCCAAGTGCACAGCACTCTCCATGAACAAGGCACATAAACGTTTCCCACGTTGGGCCTCTTAGAAAGTCTAACAGCTGAGAGTTTGTTATCCAATTTAAACTCAAGAAAATGAAGTCACAGCAAGAGCAAGATTAGAACCTGTGCTTTTATCTTGTGTTTCCATCCTCTCTTCTCCCAGCTTTGCTGAAGTCTGGACCCATAAAGTGCCCCATAGAATAAGTGGGAAGGCCCAACAGCAAAAATAACTGATCATAGTTTAAGAAGTTAGAATAGAGACTCGAGAGGTTTTGCGCAGTGTGGGTGTTCATTTCATTTTATTGAATAAGTTATTGGTTGAAGAAAGGCAAAGCAAGTCGAGTGGCAGTTTTTGTTATTCTGACCTCTCTTGAAGGTCAGCATGTATTATAAAATACAAACTTCATTATACTATTTTGAGACAGAATCTCACCTCTGAGACCAGGTTAGCCAGGAACTAAACATGTAGCCTAGGCTGCCCTCAAACTCATAGTCTGTCTTAGCCTCTGGAGCACTGGGATTCACAGGTATGAACCACAGCACCAGGCTTTAAAGTTACACTTTAGAACAACCACAGCCAAACACTGTTTTAGAAAATGCTTTGTCTGGAGCCAGAGTTCACTGTCTCAGATGTGCTTGCAAAAATTTTCATTTGAGTTCTCATACTTCAGAAAGGTCTACTTAAGTCATATTGGTGGGATTTCCAGCTCGACTATGTTTTCATTAAAACAGTGACGCCTGTATCAGCACAGGACACTGTTCTGTTCTAAGGCGACCCTGAACGCCCTCTCAGTTTCTTCAGTTGTAACTTGGTGCAGCCTTACTTGAATCTGGACTATCACATTTAAAACACATTTTATTCTACTTTTCCCACAACTATGCCCCTCTAGATGCTGTGGAAGACTGTAAGACTAGCTGGTGTAAAATCCTCCTCATTGATCTAACTGCTGAGACCTCATCAGATAAAGATAACTCTGCCCCCTCCCTACCTGCTTCTCTTATAGATGTTAACACTTCATCTCAGAATTATCATGTCTCAGATCATAATTTAGGAAATGTGACTTGCTTTTCCACCCGTGGGACTACAGGGGGCAGTATGACTTGCATGAAAACATGGTCTGCAATGTGCTTGTGTGCTCAGTGCTTTTACTGAGTCATGTGTGAAGTGAATTATGGCTGTCTTTTTTAAAAACAACTTTCTGTTTGCTAAGCATATGACAGTAAATTGGTTACATCTGTTGTTCTTGTTGCTTCACAAATTATCTTTTGAAAGAATTTGTTAATATAACATCTTAACTTTTATCCAAACTCTCATCCTAAGGAGTCTGCCTTCCAAGGAAAGGAAAATGGCTTTTCAGGCACTGTCATGTCGAACTTAAGTTCTGTTTTATCACCTCGAAATGCATCAGTAAATATGCTCTCAGTAAAAACTTTGAGCAGCTCTAACTTGTATTGTTCATCAGAGCCGCTCTTCTCTCAGTAGATACATTCTGTCCAAATGTAACTGGGAATTAATTTGAGGCAGAATAGATGGACATAGTAGTGCTCCTAATACTTTCTTCTCATTGCAGCCCAGTTAGCCAAAGTTCTTGATTACTAAGTTTTTCCACTGATCCACAATGACCCACACTGGATTAGAAAAAAAAAATTGACTGAAAATACATTGTGGTAACTTCCTTCAATAGCCCTAAAACCACGTCTTTTCCTAGTGACCACTATTGTTTTTTATTTATAGGGACCGAGCCCCTTTCATTTTTACTTCAGAGATGGAGTATTTTATTACCGAGGGTGGGAAAAATACACAGCATTTTCAAGACTTTGTGGAGCTTTGCTGCAGAGCTTATAACATTGTCAGGAAACACAGCCAGCTGATCCTGAGCCTTCTGGAAATGGTAAGTCCCTTGGAGAAATAACAACAGTCCCGAGCTTCATTCGTGTCTCCTCCAGTGATCCATTTCTCCTAATGGCCTGGACTTCCTCCAAAGAGCTTTGAAAACAGAAAGGAGTGAGCAACAGAACATGTTTCGTGACAATTTAATGTTAGTTCAGCGTTGTCATCTCTGACAATGCCATCATAGGGTGCATTCAGGGGAATTCCTGCGCAGGGTTGACTGAGGTTCAAGGAAAGTCATTTTTAAAATAACATCTTTGATTGCATTGCCCCCTTTCAAAAAACTGCCACAAAAATATGTGATTAACATATGATGTCAACTTCATGATGAAAATGAGGCAGACTCATCCTGGCTCCCTTGTCTCGATATCTATCTGCCTTTGAACACTTGACCATTATTCAGATTAAGAAATGAAGAGTCAAGAATACAAACTCTGGGGTTGGAGAGATGTCACAGCAATTTAAAAGTACAAACTTATGTTGCATAGGACCTGAGTTCAGTTCTTAACACACTCATTGGGTGGCTCCCAAATGCCTGTACCTCTAGCTCCAGGGATCTGATGCACTCTTCTGCAGCCTACAGGCACCTGCATGCCAATAGGCACACAACTACATACAGATACATACATATGCATTTAATTCAAAGCAAAATAAGTCTGAAAGTGTGACTGATTAATTAGTGATTGGACTATAGGCTGATGCATTTAGTGGCATATATCAGGTCTACTGAGCTGTGATCCTATCTTCACTGGGTCACAGAGAACTCCATATTTCATTCCAGAGCCCACTGCAAAGAGATGAGGAATAGCCACATAGTAAAAGGGAAGAAGAACCCAATAGAATTATCTTTTGGAGAATGATGCACTGATTTCTTTGAGTGCCCATTAATGTGTGATTTGGAGCCAGTCAAACACAACAGGCTTGGAATTTTCAATTCTGTTAGTTATTAAGGAGACAATATTAGTGTTTAGTGATTTTGAATGCCAGCTTGGTGCTTTAATGGTTATATTCTTTGGATTTAACCCTAAATACAGTTTCCTTTTTAAATGAGGATAATAGCTCTTATGGAATTAATGGATACATGACCTAGTAATGAATGCATCATATGGAACAGACATTCTAAGATATTAATAGATTAATTTTTATAGCTTTAGTTCATAATTAACATAAAGAACTAATGATAGTCTGCCATATAGTAGAGTTTAGTTAATTAATTCAATAATATGAGATCATGGTTAATTTAATTTAAATACTGTCAGGCTAGGGATAAATTTCAGTAGGTAAAGTGACAACCTAGCACTGCAGACAATTGGGTGTGAGGGAATACATACGTAATCCCAGAACCCAGAAACAGAGAGGAAGGGGCAGGAGGACCAGAAGTTCAAGCTCATCTTCGGTCACAAAGCAAGTTCGAGGATAATTTGAACTGGATGAAATCCTGACTCAAAGTTCAATCAATCAATCAATTAAAAGGTTATTGTCCAATACAGGGTCATACACACATGTGAAGAATTTAAATTTGTATTATTATTGGTTAAAGCTGAAGATTCAGTTTCTCAACTTCATTAGTTACTTCTCCACAATTCAGATTTTTAATGCATGCTTCTGTTTTGTTTTGTTTTTGTTTGTTTGTTTGTTTGTCTTTTTGTTTTCCTATACTGGGAATTAAACACCAGGCCTCAGGATCTCCAAGTTAACTTTCCAACTTCAACCAGTGATTCTTATTTGTTTGTCTGTGTTCTAGGTCGAAACTATATTAGTCTCTACTGCTTTTATAGCTGATTCCATGATACAGAGAAAACTTTATGAGTACTAAATCCTCAAAATTGGCTTTGTTTGTATAGTAGATATCCAGGCACCATCAATTCTAATGTCCTATTAACCTCAGGTATGATCTAGTTGGATTTTCCAAAGATCTTAATCATGAATCCATGAGCTCTCAAGGACTCATGGATTGTCAGGGACTGTAAATGATAAGCTATCATATAAAACCCAGAGTCTTAAATATTTCAGTTGAATAGTAATGATAAAATTTGCGTATATAAGTAACAGGTGCCCAGTGTTTGTAAGCAATAACGATGCTATAGAAACTACAGGAAAGGAGGAGTTCCGTTTCCAATGAGTGCCTTAACCAGACGCAGATGTCCAGAGCAAATGCCCATAAGCAGAGTATTATGGAACTGTTTCTCCAGTGACATTAAATTATGCTGGATGACAATTAAGCATGATAGGCTAATATGCTTGCAGATCATCTCAGTGAAGAGGAACATCTTGTTGAGGCTTTTTCTTTTGTTTAAATAAACTTTCTGCATTCCTTTAAAAATATTCATCAAGGTAATTAATCATTAAATAACTTAAATGTTAGGCCAGGGATGGTGGTTTGTGCCTGTAATTCTAGCAGTTTGGAGGCTGAGGCAGAAAACTTACAGCTCCAAAGCTATCTTGTCTCTAACCACAGAACCAAAGTGTTGTAATATATTTAATTCAAAGGAAATAAAGGGGCTGGAGAGATTGCTCAGTAGTTAAGAGTGCTTGCAATGGCGTTCAGTTCCCAGCACCTGCATCCAGCAGCAACTTACCAAGACCCTGTAAACCCAGTTTGGAGTAATCTAATGCCCTCTTCTGGCCTCCGTGGGTACCCACCCACAAATGTGCCTCATACACGCGCGCGCGCGCGCGCACACACACACACACACACACACACACACACACACACTACTTTTTAAAAAATCAATATATAGTGCTTTAATCCTGTTTTGAAATAATTTCTCACATAAATAATGAGGTCCACCTTCCTGAGATTTAGTTGAATCTATCTTGACTTTTAGGATAAGGGTCATACATTAACAATGGAGGTCACTCACACATGCTAAATAATAATCTTAGATTTAGACTCTTACAGAAACAGAAATAAGAATCAGAGGCAATGCAGACTACTTAATCCACAGATGAATCCACACACAACTGTAGTTGTTTCAGTTTCTGGTCATATACTTCCCAGCTCCCCTACTTTACTCCAGTGTGTATCATATGGGACTCTTTAGATAAAGTCTTCAGTGAATATTTCAGGACCACACACTCTCTAACTAAAGCTTCCTTTAAAAATTAAAACAAAGCTTAAGTTTGTGAAAACTTGCTTTCTACAGTCACGTTTAATATGGCTTTCTTCCTCCATTCTGACTCTCATGTTGACATCTTGAAGCATGGTTCAGTGCACTACACCATGACCCAGTTACAAGTTGAGAAATGCTTGGCACAGGTCATCGAGGCTGGGTTCTGTGAATAATCGATACCCAGGACCACGAGGCATGGGCGTTCAGTGGGTTCAGTGTGGAGTTAATGACCCATCCTCGGCAGAAAGCATCTTGTTGCCAAATATCTGCAGTGCTTTTGTTTTCTCATGAGGAAAGCAAGGAAACTTTAATCTATGTAATTCCCATCCCGCTTAAAAGCAACATCTGTAGGAGACCCAAGTGTGTTGCTGGCTGAGTTCACTAGCATAAAAGCCTGTATTTCGTCAGCTTTTCTCCCATTAAAGAAAATCAATATCAACTATTATGGAAGACTCTCAAAGAACACAGGGACCATTCAACCAGTTTCAAATGTTTATCACTCCCATTATTATATCAGATATTTCTCAGTGGAAATCTTTCTAGAAGGTAAGGAAAAGGCACTGCTTCTCTGAGCGAAGTTACCAAAATAGAGCAGACTTAGTAGAATAGAAACAAAAGTGCTGGCCTTAAAGACGAATGACTCATCCATCCAGTGTTTGTATCTGTTCATACCTACCTGTTATAGCTGTCCTCTCCCTTCCCACTGCCACAGATACCCACATCACTTGTGCACTCCAGACAAAACCTGTGAACAGACATAGTTCAGTAGCACCAGCTAGGGAGCCATCCATACTCTCCGGTATTACCATACTCAAAGACCCTCTCCAAGGAACTGGAAAAACAAAGGGTGGATTTGGGACTTGTTACCTCCAGTCAGTCACATGATGGAGATCTCATTTGTCAGAGTCTAAATGTGTCATCTTACATAGATAGATGATAGATAACACAGGGATGAATAGACAGACAGACAGACAGACAGACAATGGGCAGAGGAGAGAGTAAGTAT
>LOJH01042021.1:7308-17526 GCA_001685095.1 Ellobius talpinus | reverse complement strand
AAGGCCAAGGCAGTTTCTTTACTAACCAATGAAAGTAACACATAGACAGATGACGCTCCTCCATCAGGGCTGGAGCACTGCAGCTTCGTTTACTGTGATTCCCAGTGCTTTTGACACTTACAGTGTAATGACTAGTCTCTTTTCAGACAGATGATGGAAACCTCAAGTATAGGAACTTGCTCTTTGGAAACTGTAGATCTAGGAGATATTCTTTCTAATGGTCACATACTAAAAGGAAATAATGAGCATACCTCATTTTCACAAACTCATCCTGATTTTGTGGGACTAGGAAATAAATTCCAGGGGCTATTGGTGTTGCACTCCTTTGGATTAAGAGGGAAGAACTAGATTCTTTGCTGCAGACAGGAATTGGATCACAAGTCTACATTACTTCATCATGAATGCTCACTATGTACAGGGGATGTTGTTATTCTTTCTCATAGTATCCCAGTGAGATAGGAACCCTTATCCCCTGTATAGTGAAACTAAGAGATAGAGAAGGTAAGTATTGTGTCCAAGTTCACCTACCATTAAGAACTTGGAGCTGGGGAGATGGCTCAGTGGAACTGAGTTAGGATCCCTAGCACCCATATTAATACCAGACAGATGGGGTGAACCATCTGTAATACCAAAACTTGGGGTGTAGAGCCTGGATCACTGGGGCAGGCTGGCGAAGTATACTAGCTGAATCAGTGAGTTCCAGTTTCAGCAAAAGACCTTGCCTCAATATATGAGGTGGAGAATGATCAAGGAACATCTCCAGTGTTAATCCCTACACATGCATTCATTTGTACTTATGTATACACACAGATACACCATCATAAAAACTAAGATTTTAACTGAAGGTCTGTCCAACTAAAAATCTTGCTTTTGAGTTGCTTTTATTCTGTATTTTGAATTATGAAAGAGGAATTACATGGTTTTTGATGTAGGAATGGTTTTATCCCAAACATTTTTGTGTAGAGTGAGTTTCTTGTAGAAGTTTTATTTTTCACCTGATTTCATAGTGTGTCTTCTACACACTTGCAAGCACTGGTGCTCACGACTGATCTCACCTTCTGGTGCAGAAGGTGGGCTGAAAACAGGCAATGGACGAGTGGCATTGTTGTAAAACATGAGCCCAGTAAGTTGAGAACTAGAGGATGAACAGGATGCATCTCTCCACCAGACAGCCCAGAGCCCTGATGGCTGGTTTGGCAGCCCCTCCTGCATGGAAGTCTACTCCTCTATCACTTTCTGTTTCTCAATTCCAGAAGTGGGCCAGCACACATCAGGAAGGAAACAGCAAAGACCTATCTCAATGTTGGGGCTCCACCATCCAGAGCCTTGTCACCTCTTCTGTAACCCCTGAGCTCCCTCTGTGCAAACTATTCCCAGTTTGTTTCCCCCAAATCTTATACAAATATTTTACATGATTTTTAAAAATAATTACGTGATAGTGTTGGGTGGGGGGGAACTTGTGCATGTGAGGGCAGTTGTAGTGCATGGAGGCTAAAACATCAGATCCCATGTACACTGGCATTACAGTTGTGAAATGCCTGAACAGATGGGTAAGAATCAAACTCCAGTCCCCTTCAAGAACAGTACACTTCACTGTGGAGATATCTCCCCAGCTTCATCCTAATGCTTTTAAAAAGTGCTAATTCTGTTATAACTTCAAGCTCATTTTATGCTTTGGAAAAAAGTTTTTATTTTTCGTTTTATTTCATTTTTGAGACAGGGTTTCCCTGTGTAGCCCTGGAATTTACCAGCTGGTCTCAAACTCAGAGATCTGTCTCTGCCTCCTGAGTGGTGGGATTAAAGGTGTGTACCCAGCCAGAACTTTTTTCTATGAATAGTAATATATATATAAATTCCAAAAGGGTTTTTGAGTGTGTTGGGGGGGTAGTTTTGAAAGCAAATTTAACCTGGGAAAATGATTCTTAATAGTAAAAACCTATTTTTTTATTTTATTTTTTGTTAACTGATTTACTCAAGCTGAGTAAGCTGTTCTTTGCACACTTTGTACTGTACCATCTGTCACACATGATATCCCATTGGAATCCACTGGCCCAGACACTTAGACCTCCAGTTTGAGTTTTCCTAGCCAATTGCAAATATGCACAATTTTACTGTTATCCCTTTTGCATCAATCCAACCTTGGCCTTTGCTCTGCACAGCCCCTGAGGGACTGATAAAGACCAACTTTATCACATCTATCTATCTCACATCTGTGGAGAGTCTGAGAACAGAAAACCTGCTCTTACTTACTGGGTACTTTGAATTATCCCAAACCTCCCAGGCCTTGTGCCTTTGTATACTCTGAACACTGGGGGTCAGGTGAAAATAAGCAGGACCAGTATTGGAGACTGTCCTTTGACCTTGTAAGACTTCATTCTAACTGTAGACTCCCGGGCTAAGAACACAGATTATTGCCAAAGTTAAAGACTAGCTCTGTTACTTTCTAACTGGTCTTGGATAAGTTATATAGTCTTGGGTCTGTTTCCTCTTTAGTAACATATTCTCAATCTCACTTAGATTATAGAAGGTATTAAATAGACAAAAAAAACTCCAATTAGGACAGTGCTTAACACAAGACACTGGTTGTTAAACTATCAGAACAGTCTCTAAGCTGGGAGTGTAACTCAGAGATATAATACTTGCCTGGCATGTGTAAGGCCCAGGCTTCAGCACTACCACTGTGTACATGCAACATAAACATATGTACACATGTATATTCATAATACACTTTAAAAAAAACCACTTCCCTTAGATTCAACCCAAGACTGACATAGTGCCATCTAATATGCTTATCTGAGCCGCATGAGCAAAACTAGGCATACTAAGGACAAAGCCTAGCTGCTTAAGGAGTTCAAGGGTCCCATTGGGGCAGGCAGCCAAAGCTGGGAATATAGGAAGGCCCTGAGATCTGGACTGAGAATCCTGAGGTTTGTTTCAGCATTTGGAGCAGTGCACCCAAGACTACATAGTGGCTAGTTACCTGTGAGTAGGATGGGAAAAGGGAAATATCACCAAGGTTGGAGCCTTCGGTACACACACACACACACAGACACACACACGTACAAACTGATTTTTGTTTTCAAACCCAGGTAACAATTTTGGAATCTGACAAGCATGCTCTATGGTAGTGGCTCTCAACCTATGTGACCCCTTGAGTCGCATATCAGATATCCTGTATATCAGATATTTATGGTTCATAACAGTAGCAAAGTTACAGTTAAGATGTAGGAGTTAAAATAATTTTATGGTTGGTGGTCACCACAACATGAAGCACTGTATTAAAGAGAAGGGTCGAAGCATTAAGAAGGTTGAGAACCGCTGCTCTATGGAATAGCGGATTGGTTGCTTCAACATATGCTGCTCATACCTGTGCACAACCCACGAGCAGTCCCGCTCTTGCTCCTCCACAGATCATCTGCTGGACTGGGTGGGCAGAACATTCTAAGGCTTTAAAGACAAGTTCTTCTCTCACTTTGGGTTCCCCTGCTGCACTGCTCACTTGATTTTCTATGTTTATCTGCATCCTTCTTGCTAAGCTAGTTTAGGACCAGGGCCTTGAACTATCATCAGTACCTCTGTAGAGCTTGATACTGTCTTACTAAAGATACACTGCATAAACAGAAGAGCGAACATATTCCTTGTTAGTTTGATAAGCTTCCCTTATTACCTATTGTTGCTACCACCAACCATTCTCACTTCAGCTCTCATGGAAGCTCTTAGCACCATGACCAAAACCCTCAGATTCAGCTACAGACAGAGAAAATCCAAATCAGGAGTGGCTTAGAACACTGGAAATAAGGCCCTGCATGCCTGGAAATCTGGCTACTTCATGTAGTCAAGGACCTACATCTATCTGGCTGACCTATCAATATGTGGTTCCCACCATATTATGGCCCAAGATGGTGACTCATATCTTCACCCAGTAGAAGCAAGGATGAAGCTACAATTCTTCCCTCCTCCCCAATTCTGTCTGTCCTTCCTGAGGTAATCCATATAAAACGTGTCCTGGCTGGCACATATATATTCAATAAATGTAGAAATAATTTCCCTCCGAGTTTGTTACCTTCTTAGTTACATGAGAGTAACCATGAGAACTGGGAACAAAATTGCCATTGCTTTATTAGTTGTTACTACAGGGCTGGGGATGTAGTTTACTTGGTAGAGTACTTGCCAAGCATTCATGAAGCTCAGCAAAAGGATCATCCTCAGCTACTTGAATTTAAAGATTATGACATGAGTCTTTGTCTCAAACATATGCAAATGTTTATATCACTACAGAATCAACTTTCGCTAATACCTCATTGGGCTATGTTTTATTTGGGGTATAGATGTCTGCCTTACATCTTCTCCTGAGTTGACCCAGCCTTTGGCAGTTGCTTCAATTCCTGAAATGAAGCCTACCAGTTAACAGTGTCTAGTTATCTCTGAGTGGTACCCACTTAAACATACATCAGATCTTCATCTAGATCAGTATGATGCCTCTGTGCCCTGCCCTAGAAATGGTTTTACCACAGCATAATGATGAAGTGAGAAAGGCCACACTTTTTATGTCCTTTTATTCATCACTTAAGCTCCCCAGACACCAAACAAAAAGCTAAGCATACCAACAGGTATTAACCCAATGTTTAGGCACTGAAAGTAGTGAAACTTTAATTTCTCTATTCAATATGATGATTCCTCACAGACCAAAGGAAAATAAACAATTTTCAGAAATTTCCCATTTCCTGTTCTTGCTTCTACTTTAGGACCCCTCTACTGATATTTCTCTCCAGCCTAGCATCTGTAGAGGTTCCTTGAAGATGCACTTGGCACTTTTCAAATCGAGTAGTTACCAAATTAATAAAATAACTATTTACTCTATCAAAAGGGGGTGCTAAGGCATCCTGGGGTTAGTAGTAAAAGA
This sequence comes from Ellobius talpinus, assembly GCA_001685095.1. NCBI lineage: Eukaryota > Metazoa > Chordata > Mammalia > Rodentia > Cricetidae > Ellobius > Ellobius talpinus. Next base: position 12,623 of record LOJH01042021.1, on the reverse strand, counting down.
AGAGGGGCCATTACTGCTAGAGAAGGAATTACCAGAGTGCATAGGACTTTAGCTTCAAGTGTAGTGTAGCCACGCAGGGAATGCCAACAGTAGCTTACCCCTTCTGGCTCTCTGAACCTCTCCTAGTACTTTTCCAGGCATACTCTCTGGAAGCTGGACATTTGGGGACCATGTGCTGTGGGAAATGCTCTTGTACACTATAAAGATTTGTCACTCGTATTAGTTTTATAAGATGCTGACTGACCAGTAGCCAGACAGGAAGTATAGGCAGGGTGACCAGACTAAGAGAATTCTGGGAAGAGGAAAGGTAGAGAGTCAGTCACCATCCAGACGCAGAAGAAGCAAGATGAGAATGCCTCCCTGAGAAAAAGTATCAAGGCACATGGCTAAACATAGACAAGAATTATGGGTAAATTTAAGTTGTAAGAGCTAGTTAATAAGTTTGAGCTAATAGACCAAACAGTTTATAATTAATATAAGCCTCTCTGTGTGTTTCTTTGGGACTGAACAGCTGCAGGAACAGGCAGGACAGAAACTTCCATCTACAACCATGAATGTCAGTCCTTAAAAGCACAGAACAGACTTCAAGAGAAAAGAAAATGACCAATGGAGCCAAACAAACTATTCAGTACAAACTCCCTACTTTAAAAAAAAATCCCTATGATGACCCCTTTTTGGAAAACCAGCTCTTGTACAGAGACAACTTCACCCCAGTGTACATTCTTCAATAGTGTGCAGCAATTCCTAAATCTGAACCATTTAGTAAAGCACAGCAACACTGGGGTTGTGGGTTAAAGAGTACAGGTATTTTTTTTCTAACCTGTAAACAGGAGGGGTTGACACTCCAAAAACTGGCTTTTTCTCAGCTCTTGTCAGTGTGAGGCCAACATGAGAATGTGACTTTTTTTTTTTGCGGGGGAGTGTACACTCATTAGAGATACCTGAAGATAGCACTGCTTGGAGGAGTGCATTGGGATAAGGAGAAGAGGAAGGCCCCCCCCAAAAATGCTGGATAGACAGCATAAAGGAAGACTGTGATATGACAATAAAATAAGCATCTAGGACTGCCCTGGATATGAACAACTGGAGAACCGCCATAAACAGGCTGCCCATGCATGCTTAAGCATTGCTGGGGCATAAATGATGATATATGATGTTCACTGCTTGGAAAAGTTTGTTCAGGCTGGGGATTGTAATGGTTTCCACAATAGAAATTTATTTGCAACAGTTTTGAAGATCAAAAGTATAAGATCAAAGTAACTACAGATATATTAGTTATTTGTTGCTGCAACAAAATACCTGACAAGCAACTTGAAGGGTTTCTTTTGGCTTACCATTTGAGGTTACAGTTAATCATGGTGGGGAAGTCATCACACAGAATCTTGATGTACTTGTTACACTGCACCTGCAGTGAGGAAGCGAAGAGCTGCATAGCTTGCTTTCTTTTTATTCAGTCTAGGACCCCAGCCCATAGGACAATACTGATCACATCTAGGGTGGGTCTTTATTTTTAGTTAACCTAATATGGAAAGTCTCTCACAGACATGCCTAGAGGTTTGTCTCCATGGTGATTCTAAATCCCATCAAGTTGACGACAAAAAAAAATAGCCATCATAGCAGGACTGTTGGCTTGGATAACCTTGAGGTGAATATCTATTCCCAACCTCTCTGCTTTGTTTGTAGATGGCCATCTTCTGTGTGTATCTCCAGATCATCTTTCCTCTGTTCATGCTTGTGTCCAAAGTTCTCTTCTAAGGATACCTATACAATACACCCTTACACACATACTCCGCAGACAATTCTTAGTATAGTTTATAAATCCATATAAAATGTTTTTCTTACCAGTATACTGCCAGTATTGATTCCCCTGGTCACAGTAGTGGTGAATACTGAAGGATGGAACAATTTACAGATTCACGGCCTGTCCATGGTTCTTAGGACGAACACTTTCCCTTAAAGTGAAATTTGGATGAAGAGATTCTCGTCCGCTCATCTCCAGAGAAAAAAATCCTCTGAGCTTTACCTGGGTGGTGATACTATGAGTGACATGTTGCCTTTATTCTTTCCTCAAATATTTACTGAATATTGGGTACTGTGCTACAAAGGCTCTGGGTGGGATCACAGGAAGGAACCAGGTAAGTTCTCTTCTAGAAGAGTTAAGGAAATACACAATGTATTTTGCAATAGTACCAAAGCTGGGTCAAGTGGATAATATGCTCTTATGCCTGATTTGAAGCTCTGGTGAGAAGCTTCATCATGGGAACTGTCACTAATGTCCCCATGATGAAACATGGGGCACAAAATAGATACTTCTTGTTCTACCTGACTGCCACCTGGGTCCTTTTAATCCTGTCTCTGTAACAGTCTGTGAGCCTTGCCTCAAAGCTCTTTAGAGGGCTGTCCTTATCCCTCTGCAGCTACTTTACCCATTTGCAGGTAAAGAGAGTAAGAAGGGTTGGGGACTTTACTCTTGTCTCTGTACCCCTTCCCCTCAGGCCTTAGCCAATACACAAGGCCTGTTGGTGAAATGTAGCCTCACATTTGAAATCAGAGTAGCTTAGTGGTATAGAATCTGAAGGGTATTTTGACATAAAGGTCAAAGTAAAGAAAGACTTGTTTCAAAAAGTACCATGGGTGTGGCTTTTGTCTAGTGGAGTAGATTATAACTCAATACATAGAAAACCTAAACTGTACCAGCTCAGAAAAAGATAGAGTGCTAGAATTTAGTCTCCTCGGCTCTCAATGTCTTATGGAAAGTGGACTGAGAAACTTGCTCAGATGCTAATATGAGCCATTATTTTAGATTTGTTTTTATTAAGGCTATTTTTAAATTGTGTGTGTGTATGCATGCACACACACGCAGGCTAGCATGTTCATACCTGGAGTTATAGGTGGGAATGGAGCCTGGGTCCTCCAGAAGAACAGGAACTGCTCTTAGCCATCTCGTTAGCCCAGCCTCGTGAGTCGTTTCTGGTAAAGGATGGCTGAGAGCAGAGCCAAGAACTGCTATAAACACACACACACACACACACACACACACACACACACACACAGAGAAACTTAACAAATACGTGCACATGAGGCTTCTTCTCTTGTCAGCCACCAGCAAACTCTAAAGTTCAGGCTAGGCTTCTAAGTGGTAAGAGAGGAGAGGGGAGAGATCGATGCTGAAGGAAGAGGGGAAAATGTGGATCATCTAATCCTAGCTAAGGTTCCAGCTGAATGCAGTCACGGGGCTCTAAATGTGTCAGGGGAAGAACTGCCCAAGAGAGCCCTGTCAACTCAGATCTCTGAAGAGAAAAAGAATCCTTGGTATTAGCTCCAAAGCTTATGGGTGATTGTTGTGCAGCAATATATATTTCTATCCTCTTTTAATCCCTTGATATTATTCAATGTATCTGATCATCCTTTGTTAAAACGTTTAGATAGTTGGCTCTCATGACCCCATGTTCTCCATTATTCTCTCACCCCACTGGCTTCTCCTAAACCTTTGTAGTTCTATCAGTCTCTTCTTTCTCCACTAAAGGAACAGCTTCTTGTAATTCTGTTTTTCTCAATGTGTATTCTCTTCTGGGATGACCTCATCTAGTCCCGAGGATTCATATGTCATCTGTATTTTCAAAATTATAGTATTGACCTCTTCTCTAAATGCTAGACTCACAGATCCAAGTGTCTATTGCACATTTCCACTTGGACTTTTTATGGTTTTCTTTTGTTCTATCTTAAAACTTTGCATAGTCACTATAGTCAACTAAGAAATTCTGTGAGCAGGAGAAATGGTCTTCCCCAGGGAAGAACACCCCCTACCATTAGTTATCCAATGCAAAGTGGTCAGTCCTAAAATTATAGACATCTAAGTAACACTATATAGACAGAGCAGGCTGTATTTATATATTTAGGAATATATGAATATATAAAAAGCATATTATACCCTTGACCCAGTTTTGGTACTATTGCAAATACACACATACACACACACACTCACACAAATAGAGGCCATGAATTTGAGAGAAAGTGGGGTAGGGGAAAATGATATAATTTTAAAAATTATTTAAAACAATCCAAAAATATTTCCTAAGCTGTTAAATGACTACTCATGGAGACAAAGACAGCTCACTTTGTAAGAGTGCTTGCTGCCAAGCCTCACGACTTGAGTTTAATTCACGGGACCCACATGGTGAAAGGAGTGAACTTACTCTCTTGTAAGCTGTCCTCTGACCTCCACATGTGCCATGACATGTGTGTGCCCTTATACATTCACACTAAATAAATGTAATTAAAATTTTGAAAAGACTACTTAGGACTCACTTTGTTTAGTATGCAAGACAGGACTGTCATGAATGACGTTTTTATATTGAGAGAGCTCATTATAAGCACATTGTGCCATTCAGGAACACACAGGTAGATACCAATGTAAGGCAGGAGGCAGAGAGCAGGGGAAAGAGCCTTTATTGTGAGCGATGTCCTTAAGAACAGGTGATGAAGGGGAAGTTAGGATAGGCTAATTTGAATAATTTCACCAGCCTGTGAGGAATATAAGAGCTGGCTCTCTCAATGTCTGAAACCTGGACCTGGGGCAATTAAAGAAGGGAAATAACTGCCCTGGTAGTGAGAGAAAAGGGGTGGTTACAGGAGTTAGCTCCCATTAGTGCTTTGCGAGTGGAAGGCAGCCCACCGTGAGCTGTCTAGACAGTGGTCAAAGCAACAAATAAAAAAATAAAAAATACAACTACTGTAAAACATAAGTTATTTCTGTGAGTTCAGTAAGAGTGACCTCTTTTATTCTTCATTACTAATAATTTTGGTCTTTTTGTCATTCTAGGTAAAGACTTGGTAATATTTTTTTAAATTTCAAAGAACTAAGTTTTAATGATTCAGTATATTATTTTTCTAGTCTCTATTGTATTTCTACTCTAATCTGTATTATTTCCTTTTTTGGCTATTAGTTTTCTAGTTTCTAAGGTAGGATATTAGGCTATTGATTTGAGATCTTTTCAGTGTAGGCATTGACAGCTATTCATTTCCCCTAAACATTGTTTTCGCTACACCTCACAAGGTTTTTTTTATTTTTTTCAAGTATTTATATGATTTTGTATGTATGGGTGTTTTGCTTGCATGTATGTCTGTTCACCATGTGTATGCAGTGTCCTCAGAGGCCAGAAGGCATTGGATCCCTTGAAACTGGAGTCATTGATAGTTGTGAGCCACCATCTGGATACTAAAATTTGAACCTGGGTCCTCTAGAAGAGCAGTAATACTTTTTTTTTTTTGGTTTTTTGAGACAGGGTTTCTCTGGAGCTTTGGAGCCTGTCCTG